>CAKNXH010082889.1:58780-79495 GCA_932178445.1 Andricus quercusramuli
AGATTTTGAAGTTTTTGAAAAATTTTGAAAAGTTTTTCAGAACCATACAAAATTTTTTTTAGGATTTATGCGAAAATTTTGAATGTGTTTTTATTCAACAAATTTTTTTTAAATATTTGAAATATCAAAACATTTATAAAAAATTTCCAAAATTGCCCAAAAAGAATCTGGAAGCTTTTAAGGAATTTTTTTTTAATTTTTGTAGAATTTTTTCGAAAAATTGAAATCATTGTGAAAAATAAAATTTCCAAAATAATTGAAAATTTGAAAACAGTTCAAAAGGCTTCATACAAAATGTAGATTTTTGAATGTTTCCAAATAAAATTTCGAAGTTTTAAAATAATTTTGAAAGGTTTTCAGAGAATAAAAAAATTTCCTTAAGATTTTTGGGACAATTTTTAATGATTTTTTATTTAACAAAAATTATTTTAAAAGAATATTTATAATATCAAAACATTTTCAAAATTGTAGACAAAATCTGGAAGATTTCAAGGAATTTTCGTTAATTTTGCAGAATTATTTTCCAAATTTCAGGCGAAATTCGAATCATTTTAAGATTTTAAAAATAATTAAGAATTTCAAAAAACTTAAAACATAAGATGAATTTTCTTAAGCAAAACAAAATTTGGAAGCTGTTAACAATTTTGAAAGGTTTCGAGAGAATAAAAAAAAAAATTTCGGCTGTCCCTGTTTCCCAAAATCGCTCCAGCACGGGTCGCTGATCAATCTCACTAGTAGTCATCCCAGATGAAGAGCTTGACGAAGTCATCCAACTGGTTGAATATGACCCATCATTAATTTTCCTTGATCATTATTATTCAAATACCAGAATCATAATCTTGTCAAAAATTTAACATAGTATTTTTTATAAACAAAATGGAAAAATTACGAATTGAAGTAAACAATTTTTTAATTTGGGCAATATGATTTGATATAAATTTCCCTGATTTCTAGGTTTTCCCTGTTTCCGAAGATCGCTCCAACACGGGTCGCTGATCAATCACACTAGCAATCACCCCAGGCGAGGAGCTTCACGATTTTCACGAAATCATCCAACTGGTTGAATATGACCAATTTTTAATATTCGCTGATCATTATTATTTAAAGACCACAATCATAATCTTGTCAAAAATTTAACATAGTATCTTTTATAAGCGGAATAGAACAATTTCGAATTGAAATAAAATTTTTTCCAATTTAACACATATAATTCCCTAAATTTTCCTTGATTTCTGGGTTTTCCCTACTTTCCAATATCGCTCCGACACGGGTCGCTGATCAATCTCACTAGCAGTCACCCCAGATGAAGAGCTTCACGAAGTCATCCAACTGATTTAATATGACCCATTATTAATTTTCCTTGATCATTAATATTTAAAGACCAGAATATTGACCGTGTCAAATTTTTAAATTAGAACCTTCTATAAACGTAATAGAACTATTTCGAATGAAAATAAAAATTTTTCCAACTTAACAAATATAATTCCCTAACTTTTCCCTGATTTCTAGGTTTTCCCTGTTTCCCAACATCGCTCCTACACGGATCGCTGATCAATCTCACTAGCAATCACCCCAGGCGAGGAGCTTCACGATTTTCACGAATTCATCCAACTGGTTGAATATGACCAACTTTTAATATTCCCTGGTCATTATTATTTAAAGATCAGAATCATAATCTTGTCAAAAATTTAATATAGTATCTTTTATAAGCGGAATAGAACAATTTCGAATTGAAATAAAATTTTTTCCAATTTAACACATATAATTCCCTAAATTTTCCTTGATTTCTGGGTTTTCCCTACTTTCCAACATCGGTCCAGCAAGGGTCGCTGATCAGTCTCACTAGCAGTCACCCCAGATGAAGAGCTTCACGAAGTCATCCAACAGGTTGGATATGACCTATTATTAATTTTCCTTGACCATTAATATTTAAAGACCAGAATATTGACCATGTCAAATTTTTAAATAAGAATCTTTTATAAACGGAATAGAAAAAATTTCGAATTGAAATGAAAATTTTTTCAAATCAATCAATATAATTCCCTTAAGTTCCCTGATTTCTAGGTTTTCCCTGTTTCTCAACATCGCTCTGACACGGATCGCTGATCAATCTCACTAGCAGTCACTCCAGGTGAAGAGCTTCACGATTTTCACGAAATCATCCAACTGGTTGAATATGACCAATTTTTAATATTCGCTGATCATTATTATTTAAAGACCAAAATCATAATCTTGTCAAAAATTTAACATAGTATCTTTTATAAACGGAATAGAACAATTTCGAATTGACATAGATTTTTTCCCAATTTAACACATATAATTTCCTAAATTTTCCTTGATTTCTGGGTTTTCCCTACTTTCCAATATTTCTCCAACACGAGCCGCTGATCAATCTCACTAGCAGTCACCCCAGATGAAGAGCTTCACGAAATAATCCAACTGGTTGAATATGACCCATCATTAATTTTCCTTGATCATTATTATTCAAATACCAGAATCATAATCTTGTCAAAAATTTACCATAGTATTTTTTATAAACAAAATGGAAAAATTACGAATTGAAGTAAAAAATTTTGTAATTCGGGCAATATGATTTGATAAATTTCTCTGATTTCTAGGTTTTCCCTGTTTCCGAAGATCGCTCCGACACGGGTCGCTGATCAATCACACTAGCAGTCACCCCAGGCGAGGAGCTTCACGATTTTCACGAAATCATCCAACTGGTTGAATATGACCAAATGCTAATATTCCCTGATCAATATCATTTAAATTGTCAAAAATTTAACATAGTATCTTTTATAAACAGAATAGAACAATTTCGATTCGAAATACAAATTTTTTCCAATTTAACAAATATGATTCCCTAAATTTTCCTTGATTTCTGGGTTTTCCCTACTTTCCAATATCGCTCCAACACGGGTCGCTGATCAATCTCACTAGCAGTCACCCCAGATGGAGAGCTTCACAAAGTCATCCAACTGGTTGGATATGACCAATTATTAATTTTCCTTGATCATTAATATTTAAAGGACAGAATATTGACCGTGTCAAATTTTTAAATTAGAACCTTTCATAAACGGAATAGAACTATTTCGAATGAAAATAAAATTTTTTCCAAATTAACTAATATAATTCCCTAATTTTTCCTTGATTTCTAGACTTTCCCCATTTTCCAACATCGCTCCGACACTGACCGCTGATCAATCTCACTAGCAGTCACCCTAGACGAAGAGCTTCACAAAGTCATCCAACTAGTTGAATATGACCAATTTCTAATATTCCCTGATAATTTATATTTAAGGATTAGAAACTTAATCTTGTCAAATTTTTAACAGCTTCTCAACAGCGATCCTACACGGGTCGCTGATCAATCTCATTAGCAGTCACCCCAGACGAAGAGCTTCATAAAGTCATCCAACTGTTTGAATATGACCAATTTTTAATTATCCCTGATCATTGATATTTAAGGACCAGAAACTTAATCTTGTAAAATTTTCAGTATAGAATCTTTATCAAAGCGAATAGAAAAATTACAAATTGAAATAAAAATTTTTCCAAAGTTATCCAATTGCTTGAATATGACTAATTTTTTAAATTCCCTGATCATTAATATTTAAAGACCAGAATCTGAATTTTTTCAAAATTGTAACATAGAATCTTTTATAAACGGAATAGAAGAATTTCAAATTTAAAAAATCCTATTTATTATCCTTAACAATTATTCTCCTCTTATAGAAATTCCCTGACTTTTGCGAAATATTTCATTACATCCCTGAATTTTCCTTGACTTCCCTTGAGTTTCCCTCACTTCTAGATTTTCCCTGTTTACCAGCATCGCTCCAACACGGGTCGCTGATCAATCTCTCTAGCAGTCGACCCAGGCGAAGAGCTTCACGAAGTCATCAAACTGGTTCAATATGACTTGTTGAATATTAATCTTGACAAATTGTCAACATGTAATCTCTTATAAACTGAATAAAACAATGCTAAGTAAAATTTTTTAAAATTTATTATCCTTGACAGTTATTCAAAGTGCTCATTAAAAAAATTCCTTGACTTTTGCGAGATTCTTTTTAAAATCCCTGACTTTCCCTTGAGTTTCCTCGACCAATATAATTCCCAAATTTTCCCTGTTCCGCAAGATCGCTCCGACACGGGTAGCTGATCAATCGCACTAGCAATCACCCCAGGTGAAGAGCTTCACGGAGTCATAAAACTGATTGAATAACCAAAATAAGCTGACAAATGGCAAATGCCTCTACAGAATCGAACAATGCGGACATTTCGGATCCAATTTAACAAAATCTGGACAATATACCTGTAACGAGAACTCGCTCTATAAATGCGTTAAAACCAGGCACGCGGTGATTGCACCGGTTACCAATTGTTTGCGACTTCGTTAATGTTTTAATTTTCTCTACCTCGTACACACGGTGGAATGCCATGTATACGAGTTTATTGCATGATGTGGAAGTTTTCTGAAAATTCAATTTTCCCTGATATTGTGCAGCTACGAAATTACATGGATTTGTGATTTTAAATAAATAAAAAAATTCGATAGAGATATGAATTAGAAATTATTTTAATTAATTTTTTTTCTGAAAAAAGATCTTCTCCTTTCGATCCGCTGGGAATCGAACCACATAACTTCCAATTGCCGGTCGGGTGATTTCCCATTAAGCTACTAGAGAGATCGAGAGAAGAAACTTTTTTCAGAAAACACACGCATTATTTTGCCAGGTCGTAAATCAAATTTTTCAAGAAATCTATATTATTGTAGAGAACGACAGAAAAATTTTAACGTCTTTTCAGACTAGATGGAGATATGAATTGAAAATTATTTTTAGTTTTTTTTTCTGAAAAAAGATTTATCCTTCCGATCCGCTGGGAATCGAACCACAGAAATTCTGATTGCCGGTCGGGTGCTATCCCATTAAGCTACTAGAGAGACCGAGAGAATAAACTTTTTTCAGAAAAAAGAGCACAGGAATCTGTATTATCATCTAGTCTGAAAAGACGTTAGAAATTTCTGTTGCAATCGGAAGTTCTGTGGTTCGATTCCCAGCGGAACAAAATACTTTTGAATTTTTAACTTTTAAAATTCTGTTTTGGAAATCTTATTTAATATTCTTTTGACATTTTTTTAATATTGTCCTGAAATTAATTTTTCAATGTGAGAAATAATTTTAAATTTTCCCAGCAAACTTGAGAAATTTTTTTTATTTTCTTAAAACCTTTAAAGATGTTTAAAAAACTTCAAACTTTTATTTCAAAATCTTAAAAAAATAAATAAATTTTTTATTTTTCTAAATCTTTTCCAGTTTTAAATTAAGTTTGGACCTTCTCAAAACTTGTAAATATCTCTTAAACTAACTCGATTTTTTTACAAAATTTTTTTCAATTCTTATTTTTGCATCAAAATTCAATCATCAAAATACATTCTAAAAATTTTTTGAATAGAAAAATTAAGATTGTAACGTTCAAAAGTTATAATTTACCACTCTAGAATATTATCGATTCAAAGATTTCTATTTCAAAATAATTCAGTTTAAAATTGTTTATTTTTTAATATTTGATTTATAATTGTTTATTCCATATAAAAAGTAAGAAACTGCTGAATATTCAAAAAAAATGTCGTAATTTTTAAACAAATAATTGAATTTTTAAAACCAAAACGACAAATTTTCAAACAAGAGAAAATGCTTGATTTCCTGAAAATGAAATTTTTTTAACAAAAATGGTAAATTTTCAACCAAAAATGGCAAAGTTAAAGTTTCAGTGAAAAAAATTAAGTTTGAAAAAAAAAAGATGTTTCAACAAAATAGCCCAATTTTCCGCATGAGAGATACATTTTTTAACCAAACAGACGAATTTTCAACAAATAAAAAATTTTCAGTCAGGAAATAAAAATTAATCAAAATTCTTGAACTTTCAAGCCAAAAGACGAATTTTCTTTAAAACAGTTGAATTTCCAACATAAAAGTTGTTTTTTTAACCAAAAAAAGAGATCAATTTTTCAAAAATTAAAAAATTGATGTTTTAGTGAAAAAATTAATTTTTAAAGAAAAATAAAAACGAATTTTCAACATAATCAATAAAGACTTTTGAATAGAAAAAAAAGACTATTTTTCAAGGGAATAATTCCATTTTTATCTAAACAAAAGATATATTTTTAATAAATTTTCAACCGAAAATGAAAAAGTTAAATTTTAATCAAAAAAATTAAATTTCCACGAAAAAAAAAATTTTTCAACAAAATAGTCAAATTTTCCAAGGAGAGTTGACTTTTCAACTAAAATCATGAATTTTCTAATCAAAAAGAAGAATTTTCAACTAATAAAGAGTTTTCAGTGTGAGAAAAATTAACAAAAAATAAAGATTTTTCAATCATATAAGAAAACAAATATCCAATTTTTTAAAATTGAGAGACAAAAGACCAATTTTCTGTAAATCGCTTTGATTTTTTAAACAAAATTTTTAAAAAAAGATGAAAAAATTACATTTCCAGTCACGAAAATTAATTTTGAACCAAAAAAAAGCCATTTTCAAAATAATAATTGAATTTTTAATTGAAAAGATGAACGACAATCAAAAGAATCATTTTTTTAAAAATAAGTTCAACTTTTACCCAAGTAGTTGAATTTCCAATTTAAAAAGATCAATTTTTAACAAAATAGTTCAACTTTCATCCAAAAATATATATTCGCAACTAAAATGATGAATTTTTAGCAGAAAAAATTTTTTTTAACAAATTGGTTCATCCTTCAACCAAGAAGTTCAATTTTGAACCGAAAAAAGAAGAATTTTTAAACTCAAAAGGCGAATTTTCAAAGAAATAGTTAAATTTTCAACCCAAAAATATTTCAGTTGATTTTTCAACACCAACATGTGAATTTTCAAGAAAATATAATTTTTTCTTTAAAATAGTTCAATTTTCAACCAGAAAGACTAATTTTAAACAATAATCTGAATTTTCAACTGAAATGATTAATCTTCAATTGAAATCATTAAATCTTCAGTTGAAAAAATTAATTTTCAACAAACAAAAAAATTAATTTTCAACAAACAAAAAAAATAATTTAAAAAAAAAAATTAATTTGCAACAAACGAAACAATTAATTTTTAACAAACGAAAACAAACAGTTAATATTCAACCAACTAGAACAATTTTTAACTAAACTGATGAATATTAAAAAAAAAAAATTTTTTGCAAAAAATAACTATAATAACTTGGAATAACTGTTCATTACTTTGTTCAGTACTATTAACTAAGAAATTAGTTTTTTAAACTAAATGCTTAGCTAGTTTGACTTTTTGAAACATTTTGGTTAACTAGCAATATGAAAAATACTTTAGGGCCACAGAGAAACCAGACGAGTAGTGGGAATAAATTTTTATCACTTTTTTTTGGTTTCATTAACTAAGAAATTAGTTATTTTGACTAAACTTTTAGTTAGTTTGACTACTTGAACATTGTAGTTAACTAACAACAAGAAAAATTCTTTGGGGCCCTAGGGAACTAAAACTAGCAATTGGAAGAACTTTTTATTACATTTTTAGTTGCATTAACTAAAAAATTAGTTATTTTGACTAAATTTTTAGTTAGTTTGACTACTTGAACATTGTAGTTAACTAACAATAAGGAAAATTCTTTGGGCCCTAGGGAACTAAAATGAGCAATTGGAATAACTTTTTATCACATTCTTTAGTTGCATTAACTAAAAAAGTAGTTATTTTGACTAAATTCTTAGTTTGACTAACTGAACCAAATAACTTAACTAACAATACGAAAAATACTTTAGGGCCACAGAGAAACCAGACGAGTAGTAGGAATAACTTTTTATCACTTTTTTTAGTTGCATTAAGTAAAAAATTAGTTATTTTGACTAAATTCTGAGTTAGTTTGACTACTTGAACATTGTAGTTAACTAACAATAGGAAAAATTCTTTGGGCCCTAGGGAACTAAAACGAGCAATAGGAATAACTTTTTATCACATTTTTTAGTTGCATCAACTAAAAAATTAGTTATTTTGACTAAATTCTTAGTTTGACTAATCGAACCATATAAGTTAACTAATAATATGAAAAATACTTTGGGGCCACATGGACCTGAGACGAGTAGTTGGAATAACTTTTTATTACTTTTTTGAGTTGCATTAACTAATAAGTTAGTTATTTGAACTAAATTCTTAGTAATGTTGACTACTTAAAACATTTAAGTTAACTAATAATAAGATAAATAGATAAGGGCAATACGGAACTAAGGCAAATAATTGGAATAACTGTAATAACTTGAATTAACTTTTTTCAGTTGCTTTTACTAAAAAATTAGTTATTTTGACTAAATTCTTAGTTTGACTAATCGAACCATATAAGTTAACTAATAATATGAAAAATACTTTAGGGCCACATGGAACTGAGACGAGTAGTTGTAATAACTTTTTAGTACATTTTTGAGCCGCATTAACTAATAAATTAGTTATTTGAACTAAATTCTTAGTAAATTTGACTACTTAAAACATTTAAGTTAACTAATAATAAGATAAATAGATTAGGGCAATACGGAACTAAGGCAAATAATTGGAACAACTGTAAAAACTTGAATTCACTTTTTTCAGTTGCTTTGACTAAAAAGTTAGTTATTTTTACTAAATTCTTAGTTAACGTAACTGAGAAAAGTAGAAAACGGTTTAACTGGTCGAACAAACTAACTATTAACTAATAAATATTTTCTCCAATTAATTTTTTTCTGAAAAAAGATCTCTCGCTCCGCTGGGAATCGAACCTCAGAATTTCCGATTGTCGGTCGGGTGCTTTCCCATTAAGCTACTAGAGATGAAACTTTTTTCAGAAAATACACGCCTCATTTCGCTAGAAGGTATAAATTAAATTTTTCAAGAAATCTGCATTATCATTAGAGAATAACAGACGATCTTTTTTAAGAAAACAATAATTTAAACATCCTTTTTAATTTATATCTCCATCTAGTCTGAAAAGAAGTTGAAAATGTCTGTTATTCTCTGATGATGATACAGATTCCTTGAAAAATTCAATTTATACCATCTAGCGAAAGAATGAGTGTATTTTCTGAAAAAAAGTTTCCTCTCTAGTAGCTTAGTGGGAAAGCAGCCGACCGGCAATCGTAAGTTCTGAGGTTCGATTCCCAGCGGAGCGAAGAGATTTTTTTTCAGAAAAAACAATAATTAAAAATAATTTTTAAATCATATCTCCATCTAGTCTGAAAAGACGTTAAACATTTCTGTTATCTTCCGATGATAATACAGATCCCTAGAAATATTTTCTTCAACTGAAGAAACTTAGCTGACGATTTGCCAGGAATTTTGTGATAACATTTTTTTTTCAAACTCAATGACCCTCTCATATGAGCACGGCTTTCGTGTATTGTATTCATGCTAAGAACTATTGCGGTCGTGATAAGAAGCATTGTATTCATGTGAAAAATTCAATGTTATGCAAAGGAAGCATTGTACTTATTCAGAGAAACAAAGGCCCGTCGGTGAAAGTAAAAAAAATGAACACTGGCATTAAATATTTAAAAAATGAGTAATCTCTCTTCCAACTATTTAAAAGATATGATTCAAGGAATCTGTATTATCATCAGAGAATAACAGAACATTTTTCACGTCTTTTCAGACTAGATGGAGTTATGAATTAAAAATTATTTTCAAATAATTTTTTTCTGAAAAAAGATCTCCTTTCGCTCCGCTCGGAATCGAACCACAAAACACGCATTTTTTTGATTGGTTGTACAAATCAAAATTTTTCAAGGAATCTGTATTATCATCAGAGGATAACAGAAAATTTTTCACGTCTTTTCTTTTTTTTTCTTTTCAATGGTAAAGCACTCGCCCGGCAATCAGAAGTTCTGTGGTTCGATTCTCAACAGAGCAAAAGGAGAAGATCTTAAAAAAAAAATTAATTGAAAATAATTTTATATTCCCAACTCCATCTAGTCTGAAAAGAAGTTGAAAACTTTCTGTTATTCTCTGATGATAAAACAGATTCCTTGAAAATTTTTTTTTTTGCACCACCTAGCAGAAGAATGCGTGTATTTTCTGAAAAATGTTTTTCTTCTCGATCTCTCTAGTAGCTTAATGGGAAAGCACCCGACCGGCAATCGGAAGTTCTGAGGTTCGATTCCCAGCAGAGCGAAAAGAGATCTTTTTTCAGAAAAAAATAACTGAAATTAAAAAATATGAACCTCGTTGCCAAATTCAATTTTAACCAAGGAAGATGAATTTCGATTGAAAAATGATTGTTTTTTTTTATAAAAAAAAGAATGTTCAACAAAAAGGTTCAATTTTTGAGCAAAAAGATTACTATTGAACAAAATACTTAAATTTTTGAAAACTGACTGAACTTTCATCCCACAAGATGTTCCCACAATTTTCATCCAAAAAAAAAATAGAGAAGAATTTTCTTTAAAATAGTGGAATTTTAGACCACATAATTAAGTTTTCAAACCAAAAAGAGGAACTTTTTATAAAATATTTTCCTTATCAACCAGAAAAATTGAGATTTCATAAGACAAATATTTAGTGAAACGATTGAATTTCCGACCAAGAATGATTACTTTTTAACAAATATTTGAATTTTCAACAAAATAAATTAATTTTTAACCAAAAATTCAACATTAAAATAAAAAAAACGAATTATTCAGAAAAAGTTTAATTATCCATCAGAAAATTTGAATATTTGAAACAAGAATTTAACTTTTAACCATGTAAATGAATTCTAAATCTAAAAGAATGAAATATATCTCCAAATAGATGAATACTTAAAAAAACGATAAATAAATAAAAAACAGTAAATAAAACGAAAAAGTTCGTTTCTAACAAAAAGAAATAATTTTAAATAAAACAAAATGTTATACCTAAAAAGACACATTTTTAACAAAAAAGTTCAAATTTTTGTTTGGAAATTCATCTATTTTGATGAAATTTTTTTGTTTTGGTCAAATATTTATTTTTTCACTGAAAATTCAACCATTCTCTCTCTCTCTTTTTTAGTTGAAAATTTATGTTCTTTGCTGAAGATTCGTCTTCTTTGTAGACAGTGAATTTTCGTTAAGAATTAATTCTTATGCTTAATAATTTTTGAATTGAAAATATAAGTATTCAATTTTTGATGGAAAATTTCTTTTTTAGGAGAAAATTCAACTATTTTATTGAAAATTAACCAATTTTGTTGAAAATTCTTTTTTTGTTGTTGAGCATTAATTTTTTTAATTAAAAATTTATTTATTCTTTTTTGGTTGTTAATTAACATTGGTTGGCTCAAGATTCACCTTTTTGTATTTGAAATGTATTTGTCATTAGATGAAAATTCAATTATCTGGTTTCAAATTCATGTATTTTGTTTAAAATTTTTTAAAAATTAATTCTTTTTTGAAAAATGAATTTTTCAACTAGAAATTCAACTATTCCATTCCTGGTTCTAAAAAGTATATTTTTCAGTTGAAGATATCTCTTTGTTAGTTGACAATTTGCGTCCTTTGTTGAAGATTCCTTTTTTTTCTAGACAATGAATGTTCTTCGTTAAAAATTCTTTTTTTTTATTGAAGAATCAACCATTTTGTTCAAAGTTGAACTTCTCTAATGAAAATGTATTTCTTTGGTTGAAAATTTATCATTTTAGTTGAAAATTCATCTCTTTCATTGAAAATTTAAATATTTGATTCGGTTTTATTGGTACAACAATAATTTTTGAATTAAGAATTAATTTATTCCATTTTTGGTTGATAATTGACATTTTTTTGTTGAAAATTCAGCACGAATATATAAGATTCATTGGTTCGAGACGAATCGATTGACCTACAATTATAATACATTTTATCAAAGAGTTGGAAAGTTATGGTAATTTATATTATTTGAAATTCGTTTTTTTATAGTAAAATTTTTTTTATTAGCTTCATTTAAAAATGATGCAATAATATAAAAGATTCCTTGATTCGAGACCAGTCGATTGACCTATAATATTATCACACTTTATTGAAGAGAAAGGAAGCTACGGTAATGCATAATATTTGAAAATACGGGTTTTTATAGTAAAACTTCTTTCATTAGCACAATTCAAAGTTGATGCAAAAATATAATAGATTCGTTCGTTCGAGACGAATGAATTGACCTGCAATCATAATACATTTTATTGAAGAGTTGGAAAGTTTTGGTAATTTATATGTTTTGAAAATTGGTTTTTTATAGTAAAGCTTCTTTCATCAACATAATTCAAAGTTGATGCCCAAACAGAAAAGATGCGTTGATTCGAGACGAATTGATTGACCTATAATGTTGATACATTTTATCAAAGAGTGAGGAAGCTACGGTAATGCATAATATTTGAAAATACGGTTTTTCATAGTAAAACTTTTTTCATTAGCACAATTCAAAATTAATGCACGAATGTAAAAGATTCCTTGGTTCGAGACCAATCGATTGACCTATAATATTACTACATTTTATTGAAGAGAAAGAGGAAGCTACAGTAATGCATAATATTTGAAAATACGGTTTTTTATAATTAAACTTTTTTCATTAGCATAATTCAAAGTTGATGCAGGAATATAAAAGATTCATTGGTTCGAGACGAATCGATTGACCTAATCATAATACATTTTATCGAAGAGTTAGGAAGTTATGGTAATTTACATATTTTGAAAATCGGTTTTTTATGATATAACTTCTTTCATTAACATAATTCAAAGTTCATGCACGAACAGAAAATATTTCTTGGTTCGATAATCTTCGATTGACCTACAATTGTATTACATTTTATTGAAGAGTTGGGAAGTTATGGTAACTTTTATGTTTTGAAAATCGGTTTTTTATAGTAAAACTTGTTTCTTCAACATAATTCAAAGTTGATGCAAGAAAATAAAAGATTCCTTGTTTCAAGGATAATCGATTGACCTAGAATATTAATTCATTTTATTAAAGAGTTGGGAAGTTATGGTAATTTATATATTTTGAAAATCGGTTTTTTACAGTAAATCTTTTTCTTCAACATAATTCAAAGTTGATGCAAGAACATAAAAGATTCCTTGGTTCGAGCCGGATCGATTGACCTACAATCATAATACATCTCATCAAAGAGTTGGGAAGTTATGGTAATTTATATATTTTCAGAATCGGTTTTTTGTAATAAAAGTTATTTCATCAGCTCAATTCAAAGTTGATGCAAAAATATAAGAGATTCTTTGGTTCGAGACGAATCGATTGACCTAAAATTATTATACATTTTATCAGAGAGTAGGGAAGTCACGGTATTTTATATATTATAAAAATCGGTTTTTTTGTAGTAAAACTTTTTTCAATAGCATAATTCAAAGTTGATGCAAGGACATTAGGGTTCCTTGGTTCAGAAATAATCGATTGACCTACAATTATATTACATTTTAATAAAGAGTAGGGAAGTTACGGTAATTTATATATTTTGAAACTCCGTCTTTTCTAGTAAAAGTTTTTTTAATAGCATAATTTAAAGTTGATGTAAGCATATAAAAGATTCCTTGGTTCAAGTAGAATCGATTGACGTACAATCATAATACATTTGATCAAAGATTTGAAAAGTGATGGTAATTTATATATTTCGAAAATCGGTTTTTTATAGTAAAACTTTTTTCATTAGTTTAATTCAAAGTTGATGCAAAAATGATGCAAAAATGCAAGGATATAAAAGATTCCTTGGTTCAAAAGGAATCGATTGACCTACAATTATTTTACATTTCAATGAAGATTAGGGAAGTTACGGTAAGTTATATATTTTGAAAATCGGTCTTCTTTAGTCAAACTTTTTAATAGCATAATTCAAAGTTGATGCAAGCATATCAAAGATTCCTTGGTTCAAGTAGAATCGATTGACTTACAATTATGATATATTTTATTAAAGATTAGGGAAGTTACGGTCTTTCATATATTTTCAAAATCGGTTTTTTCTTTCAAAACTTTTCTCAATAGCATAATTCAAAGTTGATTCAAGGACATGAAAGATTCCTTGGTTCAAAAGGAATCGATTGACCTACAATTACATTACATTTTAATAAAGAGCAGGGAAGATACGGTAATTTATATATTTTGAAAATCGGTCTTTTTTAGTAAAACTTTTTAATAGCATAATTCAAAGTTGATGCAAGCATATAAAAGATTCTTTGGTTCGAGTAAAATCGATTGACTTACAATCATAATACATTTTATCAAAGAGTTAGGAAGTTATGGTAATTTATATATTTTGAAAATCGGTTTTTTCTAGTAAAACTATTTCCAGTAGCTTGATTCAAAGTTGATGCAAGAACATACAAGATTCATTGGTTTGAGCCGGATCGATTGACCTACAATCATGATACATTTTATCAAAGAGTTGAAAAGTTGTGGTAATTTATATATTTCGAAAATTGGTTTTTTACCTAAAACTTTTTTCATTAGCTCAATTCAAAGTTGATGCAAAAATGTAAGAGATTTTTTGGTTTGAGAGGAATCGATTGACCTACAATTATGATAGATTTAATTAAAGAATAGGAAAGTTACGGTATTTTATATATTTTGAAAATCGTTTTTTTCTTTTAAAACTTTTTTCAATACCATAATTCAAGGTTGATGCAAGGACATAGAAGATTCCTTTGTTTATAAGGAATCGATTGACCTAGAGTTATATTACATTTTAATAAAGAGTAGGGAAGCTACGGTAATTTATATATTTTGAAAATCGGTCTTTTTTAGTAAAACTTGTTAATAGCATGATTCAAAGTTGATGCAAGCATATAAAAGATTCCTTGGTTCGAGACGAATCGATTGACTTACAATTATGATATATTTTATTAAAGATTAGGGAAGTTACGGTAATTTATATATTTTAAAAATCGGTCTTTTTTAGTAAAACTTTTTTTAATAGCATAATTCAAAGTTGATGCAAGCATATAAAAGATTCCTTGGTTCGAGACGAATCGATTGTCCTACAATTATAATATATTTTATTAAAGAATAGGGAAGTTACGGTCTTTTATATATTTTTAAAATCGGTTTTTTCTAGTAAAACTTTTTTCAATAGCATAATTCAAAGTTGATGCAAGAACATAAAAGATGTGTTGATGCGAGACGAATCGATTGACCTATAATATTAATTCTATTGAAGAGTAAGGAAACTATGGTAATGCATAATATTTGAAAACACGGTTTTTTATAGTAAAACTTTTTTCATTAATATAATTCAAAGCTGATGCAAGAACGGAAAAGATTCCTTGGTTCGAGGCAAATCAATTCTTCTATAATATTAATACACTTTATTGAAGATTAAGGAAGTTATGCTTATTGATAATATTTGTATCATCTGTTTCAAACAGAAAAACTTTTTTCATCGACATAATTCAAAGTTGATGCACTCACGCTTCCCTATGACTACTATGAAGTTGACCTTACGGTATATATATATATATATATATATATATATATATATTTCTTAAATATGATAACTGATTACTTTTTTTTGTGACATAAAAGTATTAGTAACCAGTTCCTTTCAAAAGTAACTCACCCACTCCCTTAAACTGAACCAGTGAAATTGTCACTGGTTGAATCAGTATTCTAAGTTATCACTGGTGACCCAGTGATTTCCCGATTCTGGCTGGGCGAACCAGTAAGTGACTCAATCAAAACAATTACTGAAATATACCAGTGACGCCAAATGATATGTCTCCAGTCGTGTCGATCGTAATGCAGAATTCTACTGATTGAACCAGTGAAATCTCACTGATGATCAGTGACACACTTTTGATCAGTGACACACTTTTGACTGTTTCAATCAGTGAGATTACACTGAAAATCAGTAAGATTTCACTGAAAATCAGTGAGATTTTACTGGTTCATTTTAAGAGAGCATCACTACTTCAAATCAGTGACTCTTGACTGATTCAAATTCAGACTTTCAAGTGTAGGTCATACCAACTCGATTCGACAATGTCGTTACGTCAGCTCAACATTCCTATTGAAAGAGAATGGTTAAACTCTAGAATTTCAATATTGAGATGATTCAGCCTTTAATAAGAACTCTAAGCCGCGTTGGCTGGGCGACGTAATTTCCGTAGCATTCGTTCTGCCGGATCTCGCGACCTTATTTTAACGGGGGTAGGTGTAGTTTACCCCGAATTGCTCGATTCCGACTAGTGCTGAGAAGCAGGCCAAAGGATAGATTTTTTTTTTTTTTTTTTTTTTTTTTTTTTCTAGATCTGGCTAGTACGTGCCTCGAGTGCAAGAGTGTGTACCTACTTATGTACTTTCGTACAATCGTTCGAGGTCTTGAAATTGTCGTTTTCTTTATGCCAGCTTTCACGTGCTCACAGTTACCGTCGCAAGGATTTCGGATTCGATTTTCTTAAAAGGAAGCCGCGAATTCACCTTCACTTTCTAGAAAAAAAATCAGTCAAAAAAAAAAAATCAGTGGGAATTAAAAAAAAAGGTTTCAAGTGATGCATTTTTTGACTGAAATAATGAATTTTCAACTAAAGAAATACATTTTTAATGGAGAATTTCATCTTTCAACCAAATAGTTTATTTTTTAACAACAACAAAATGAATTTTTAAGGAAGAAGATTCATTGTCTAGAAAAAAGACGAATCTTTAACAAAGTACATAAATTTTCAACTGAAAAAGAGATATCTTCAATTAAAAAATATACATTTTGAACCAGTGAAGGATAAAGTATTAGTTGAAAAAATTATTTAAAAAAAATCTATTTTTAACAAACAAATTTTAAACAAAATACATGAATTTTGAACCAGATAGTTGAATTTTCAACCATCCACTGTCAGTTAACAACAAAAAGTGGAATAAAGTAATTTTTAATTGAGAAATGAATGTCCAATCAAAAACAAAAGAAAAACGAAATTTCAACAAAAAAATTTTAATTTTCAATAAAATAGTTGAATTTTCCCCTAAAAATGAAATTTTCCACCGAAAATTGAATACTTATAATCTCAATTAAAAAAATTATTGAACATGAAAATGAATTCTTAACGAACATTCGGTGTCTCCAAAAAAAGACAAATCTTCAACAAAGAATATGAATTTTCAGCCAAAAATCAGAGAAATTTTCAACTAAAATACATCCATTTTCAGCCAAAAATAAAATAGTTAAGTTGGAAATATTATTTTTTCAAAACTCATTTTTAACGACAGAAAAACTAATTTTGAACAAAATGGTTAAATTTTCAACCAAATATTTGAATTTTCTACTAAGAAATACATCATTTTTACAAATACGGAATGGTTTAATTTTCAGTGAAAAAATGAATGACAACATTTTTTTTTATCAAAATACATGAATTTCCAAAAAAATAGTTGAATTATCAAACTAAATTTTTGAATTTTCAAATGAACAAGGTCAACTTATAAAAAAATGTGATAAATTATTTTTCAGTTAAAAAAATAATGTTTAACAAAAAAAAATGGAACAGAATAGTTCAATTTTCAATGAAAGATGAATTCACAACTAACAGAAAGAATCTTCAACTGGAAAAATTAATTTTTCAAAGAAGAGTTTAACTCATAACCAGGTAGTTTAATTTTTAAACAAAAAGATCAATTTTCAATTTGAAAACATACATTTTCAACCAAATATTTTAATTTTCCACTAAAAAATATCAATTTTCCAAAAATTAAATAGTGAACGGATATGAATAATTAAACCAAAATAACAAATTTTCAAACTAAAAATAAAAATTCTCAACCAAGAAGATCAATTTTCTACAAAAAAGACGAATCTTCAACCAAATGTATAATTTTTTAACCAAAGAAGAGACATTTTCAACAATCTAGTTAAATTTCTGACTAATAAATATAAATTTTGAACAAAAAATTTGATAATACAATTTTTAGTTGAAAAAATTATTTTTCAAACAAAAAAAAAACTACTTTCAAACAATACAAATTTCGTTTCCAACGAAAAAGATTTATTTTAAATCCAAAACAAAAATAATTTTGTATCCAAGAAAATTTTTTTCAAGAAAACAGTTGAATTATCGATCAAAGAAGATTTCTTCTTCTCAAAATAGTTGAAAAAATTTTTCTTGGATACAAAATTATTTTTTTTTTGATTTAAAATAAATCTTTTTCGTTGGAAACGAAATTTTTTGGTTGAAAATTCAATCGTTTTGTTAAGCTATCGTCTTTTGGGAAAGATATTTCATCTTTTTAGATTTGAAATTCATCTATTTTGTTGAAAGTGAAATTCTTATTTTGAATATTAAACTTTTCTAATTGTTGATTGAACTGTCTTCTAAAAAATTCGTATTTTTGGTTTCAAAATTCAATTTCAATGTTGGAAAAGTCATCTTTCTTGATTGAAAATTCATCTGCTTTGTGCAATCCAGTACTTCGGAGTAATCCACTTGTACTTTGGAATAATCCACATGCAATTTGAAGTAATCCACTTTTATTCCAACGTGATCAACTTTTAATCCATCGTAATCCACTTAAATGTGGAGTAATCCAAAATAATCCACTTGTAATTTGAAGTAATCCACTTACACTCTGAAGTAATCCACTTTTAATGCAGCGTAATCCACTTTCAATCCAATGTAATCCACTTTTAATCCAGTGAAATCCACTTGTAATTTGAAGTAATCCACTTGTAATTTGAAGTAATCCACTTACAATCTGAAGTAATCCACTTTCAATCCAATGTAATCCACTTTCAATCCAGTGAAATCCACTTGTAATTTTGAGTAATCCACTTGCAATCTGAAGTAATACACTTTTATTCCAATGTAATCCACTTTTAATGCAGCGTAATCCACTTTCAATCCAATGAAATCCACTTTTAATCCAGCGTAATCCACTTGTAATTTAAAATGATATAGTTTTAATACGGGATTATCAACTTGTAATTTAAAGTAATCCATTTTCAATCTGGAGGAATCGAATTTTATTCCAATGTCATCCACTTTTAATCCAGCATAATCCACTTGTGATTTAGAATAATACGGTTCTAATACGGGATTATTCACACATAATTTGAAGTAATCCACTGGCAATCTGAAGTAATCCACTTGTAATCCAATGTAATCCACTTTCAACCCAGCGTAATCCACTTGTAATTTAAAATGATATAGTTCGGATACGAGATTATCCACTTGTAATTTGGAGCAATCCACTTGCAATCTGAAGCAATCCACTTGAAACCTGAAGTAATCCACTTGCAATCTGAAGTAATCCACTTTTATTCTATTGTAATCCACTTTTAATCCAGAGCAATCAACTTGCAATTTGAAGTAATCCTTTTGCAATCTGAAGTAATCCCCTTTTAATCCAATGTAATCCACTTTTGATCCAGGGTAATCAACTTGTGATCTAAAATAATACTGTTCTAATACGAGATTATGCAATTGTAATTTGAAGTAATCCCCTTGCAACCTGGAGTAATCCACTTTTAATCCAAAGCAATCCACGGTAATTGAATTATAATGTGGAGCAATCTAGTTCTAATCTAAAAAAATCCACTTGTAATTTCAAGTAATCCACTTGCGATCTGAAGTGATTGACTTTCGATTCAATTCAATCCACTTTCAATCCAGCGTAATCCAATTGTAATTTGAAATAATGCAGTTCCAATACGAGATCATCCACTTGTAATTTAAAGTAATCCATTTTCAATCTGGAGCAATCCACTTTTATTCCGAGGTCATCCACTTTTAATCCAGCGTAATCCACTTGTGATTTAAAATAATACAGTTCTAATACGAGATTATTCACATATAATTTGAAGTAATCCACTTGCAATCTGAAGTAATCCACTTTTAATCCAGGATAATCCACTTGTAATCTAAAATAATACAGATCTAATACAAGATTATCCACTTGTAATTTGAAGTAATCCACTTGCAATCTGAAGTAATCCACTTTTAATCTAATGTAATTCACTTTTATTTCAGTGTAATCCACTTGTAATCTAAAATAATACAGATCTAATACAAGATTATTCACTTATAATTTGAAGTAATCCACTTGCAATCTGAAGTAATTTCCTTTTAATCCAATGTAATCCACTTCTTATCCAATGTAATCCACTTTTAATTCAGCGTTATCCACGTTCAATCCAGGGTAATTTACTTATACTGTGGAGTAATCCAGTTCTGATCCAAAATAATCTAATTGCAATCTGAAGTAATCCACTTGTAATCCAATGCAATCCACTTTCAACCCAGCGTAATCCACTGGTAATCTAAAATGATATACTTCTTATAAGAGATTATCCACTTGCAATTTGAAGTAATCCACTTTTAATCCAGAGCAATCAACTTGTAATTTGAAGTAAACCACTTGAGATCTGAAGTAATCCCATTTTAAATCCATATATTCCACTTTTGATCTAATGTGATCCAGTTTTAATTCAGCGTTATCCACGTTCAATCCAGGATAATTTACTTATACTGTGGAGTAATCCAGTTCTAATCCAAAATAATCCACTTGCAATCTGAAGTAATCCACTCGTAATCCAATGTAATCCACTTTCAACCCAGCGTAATCCACTGGTAATCTAAAATGACATAGTTCTAATACGAGATTATCCACTTGTAATTTGAAGTAATCCACTTGCAATCTGAAGTAATCCACTTTTAATCCACTTTAATCCAATTTTAATCCAGCGTAATCCACTTGTAATCTAAAATAATACAGTTCTAATACGAGATTATCCACTTGTAATTT
>CAKNXH010082890.1:11025-39325 GCA_932178445.1 Andricus quercusramuli
AATACAAATGTTTTGAAATCTTTTCACGTCTTGAATTATTTCGGAATTTTCTCAAAACTTCAAAATATATTGTATACCTGGAAAAAAATCGAGTTTACGAGATTTTTACAAGTTTCGGGAAGATCCAAACTTAATTTAAAACTGGAAAACATTAAAAAAAAATAAATATAGATTTTTGAAGATTTCGAAATAAAATTGTTCATTTTTTAATGGATTTTTGAAGGTTTTAAGACAAATTAATAGAAAAAAGTTGTTCACTCAAAAAAGGTCTAAAAATTTGTTATAATTCAGTTTTTGATAAGACTCTTGGTTTTGGTTCTAATCATAAAGAATCAAATTTTTGATTAAAATTGAATTTTTGGACAAACGACACTAACTACGAAAAAACAGTGAATAGAAAAGAGTTCACCCCAAAAAAAGCTACAAACTTCTCATTTATAATTTTTAATCGGAAGCGTATTTTTTTTTAATTGTAAAAAATATAGTAAAAAAAGTGCGATTACTTTGTTGAAAATTTATTTTTTTTTATTGATGATTCATCATTTTACTTGAAAATATTTTTGAAAATTTAACTATTTTTCTGAAAATTTATCTATTTTCTTGAGAATGTGTCTTTTTTTTATGAAAAATTATTTTTTGGGGTTGAAAAAACAACTGTTGGGTCAAAAATTCAGTTTTTTGGTTACAGATCATTATTTTAGTTACAAATTCAGTTGAATTTCCGAAAAAATTGAATTTTAACAAAAATAGATGAATTCGGAACAAAAAATATAATAGTACGCTTTTTGAATAAAAATAATCAACTCTTAACCATACAATATTAAACAATATAATTAAATTCTTGATCAAATACTAAAATTTTGATACAAAGATATAATATTAAATTCTTGAACTAAAAAGAAATAATTTTAACTCAAAAAATATTACTCTTCAGCAAAATAGTATAATTTTCAACACAATAGTTAAATTTTCAACCAAAAATATAATAATAAATATTTAAATGAAAATAAATAACTTTCAACCAGAAGAATAATTTTCAATTAAATAGTACATTTTTTAACCTAAAGAAATTAATTCTGAACCAAAAATATCACAGTTAACTTATCTAGTAAAAATAATTAACTTTAACCAAAAAGGTTTAATTTTAAATAAAAAAAGATGACTCTTCTAACGAAAGATCAATTTTTAACCCAAAAGGACGGATTTTTTATCCAAAAGACAAATTTAAAAAAAAAACAGTTGAATTTTGGACCAAAAAGATGATTTTTTATCAAAATGGTTGCATTTTTTGAGAATATAATTAAATTTTTAATTAAATGGTAAAATTTTGAACCAAAATATAATATTAAACTTTTAAAATAAAACAATCAATTTTAATATAAAAAATATGACACTTGAGCCAAATAGTATGGTTTTCAACAAAATAATAAAATTTTCAACCAACAAAATAATAGAATTTTACACCAAGAGAGATGAATTTTGAATCAAAAATTTAATATTAAAATTTTTAAATAAAAAGAATAACTTTCAGTCAAAAAAGACGAATTAAAAATCAACCATATTAATTTACCTATTCATAAAAATAAATATGTAATTGGTAGGGTATTTTTCGGCAGAAAATTCACCTTTTTTTTATTGAAAAATCTCCTTTTATGGTTCAAGGTAATTTTTTTTTTATTTCAAAAGTCTACTATTATATTTTTATTCCGAATTCATCTCTTTTGGTCGAAAATTCAATTGTTTTGTTGAAAATTCAACTACTTCGTTGAAAAAAATATTTTTTTATTTGGAAGGTAATTATTTTTATTTGAAGAGATTACTATTATATTTTTGGTTCAAAATTAATAACTTTTAATGAAAAATTAAACTGTTTTTTGAAACTTCCACTATTTTTATAAAAAGTCATTTTTTGGTCGAAAATACAACAGTTTTGTTAAAAATTCGTCTTCTTGGATAGAAAGCCCGTCCTTTCATTTAATATATTTAATTTTTTATTCAACAAATTAATATTTTATGGTTAAATGTTAATTCTTTTTAATTGAAAGGACCACAGAAGGTCCACAGAAGGATTTAGAAAAAGTTTTCAGACAAAAGCTGAAGGGGACAGAGGGGGTCAAGTACTGGTACCAATGACCTTGAATTCGATTTTCAAGGTTATTTGGAGGTCAAAGTGATTTTTTTTAACGGGACCCCCACTTTTGTCCTCAGATTTGAAAAAAACGGAAAATTTGACTTTCAAAATTATATTTTCATGAAGATCATGGCAAGGTCGAATGAAGGTTAGCTCGGAATTGAGGTTGAGAAGAGCAAAATTATTCGGTCAAAGACTTTGGTACCAGTAGCTGATCTCTCTGAGTCTGATAACTTTTGTCCGAAACATTCTGCTCTTCCCAACCTCAATTCCGAGCTACCACCTATTATTTGAACATTGTCATAAAGACCTTCATTCGACCTTGCAATGACCTTCATGAAAATATCATTTTGTACGTAAAATTTCCCGCTCTTTTCAAATATGGGGTCAAGAATAGGGGTTTCCATTACAAAAATCACTTTGACCTTCGAATAACCTTGAAAATCGAATTCAAGGTCAAGGTCATTGGTACCAGTAGTTGACCCCTCTGCCCCCTTCAACTTATGCCTGAACTCGCGTACGAAAATTTTCTAAACGTTAATGGTTTTTCCAAAAAAATTAGGTGGAGCTGGAATGATGACTCCTAGAACAGCTGGAACGAGGGCTCCATTGAAGGATCATGTTACATTAAAAGTGTGGCAGGAAAATACCGAGAGCGGCAATATTTTGCAAGCTGATCTCGCAGACACGTCAGTTGAACCCAAATGGATGAAACCGCAGGATCCTCATCCCATTGAAAGTCACTTTTCTGTTTATGTACAAATGGCATGGGGCAATTACTTGTCCAGTCCTTTTGGAAACAATCATCCTGTAGCTTTTCCTCGGGAAGCTAAAGTAAATATGGCATTGGTATTTGACTACCTAAGCTATCATGCTATCCATTTCCAATCTTACAATGCCAGTCATCCACATTATACTCCAACATACGACGAATGGTTACGCAGGGAATACGGCGCAGGTCGCATTTACGTAGCAATCAAAGGAACTCAATACGTCGAGTGGGCAACTTTAAATTTACCTAATCACATGGAAACTCCCTTAAGGAACACAGAAACCCGCCGATTTTAAAAGTTCGCTGATGATCAGTAGGCGCACGCGCACTGGTCGCAGCGGACACCACGTAATGGAAGTGAAGCGGGAAGCACGCACTTTTGCATGGCGCATAAGCACAACGCATAACGCACAAGAGAACGCTTCAACGCAAACGGATCCGTATAGTTGTTTCCTGTGCACGAGGCTTTAGCGGGCTAGCGTCGGGTGGCGTCGACCAGTGTTTTGTAACCTCAAACTGTAAAGTGTTGACGTGAGAATTGTGAAAACTGTGTTTTTCGTGGACAATGTCTGCAGAATCACAGCGATTGCAATGGAGGCCTGTGATTAGGCGAGAACCTTGTGCGTCACGCATTATGCGCTGCGCAAAAGTGTGTGCTTCCCGCTTGAGTTTTGTATGTACGAAATATTTGAGAAATAATATATTTGACGTTTTACTTACTATGTTTCATTAATTTTCTTTGTTAGTTAATAAGGTTTATATTTTTTTTAAACAAACACAACTTTTCAATTTCAAGCCGGAGGAGGCTTTAACCTTCTTAATTTGTTATACAGTAAGGTCAGAATGTTTTCAAATATTATAAAAGTCACTTTTTTAAAAAACTTTCAAAACTGTAATCTTAAAAATTATAAATCTTGTTGATTAGCTTTCAGCTTGAAACTTTCAACATTAAATTATTTCAAACTGAAACGTTTCAAAGGTTTTCCAAACTTTCATGAAATTTTTCAAGACGTAAAAATTAAAATTTTCCATTTATTTCTTTAAAATTAAGAGTTTTATTTGCAATTTCGTTTGCAATTAAACATTATATAGTTTTTAAACTTTAGAATTAAAAATTATACATTTTTGAGTTTTACAATTAACAATTATTATTAGTTTTTAATTCTGAAAGATTACAATTTAGAATTATGCAAGTTTTAGATTTTGAAATATATATTTCAGCGATTTTGATGTTTTATATTCAAAATTTTTTCAATTTGAAAGATCAAGAATCGGAAACTCGGCGGTTAGTTTTAAAAATTCACGAATTTTTATTTATTAATTTTTAAAATCAAAGAATTTTCAACTTTAACTCTGCAAATGGTAGAACTTGGAATTGTAAATATTTAAGATCAATAAGGGTTTAATTTTTTCAATTTCTAATTAAAAATTATCCACTTTTCACTTTTACAATAATAAATCTGTAATTTGCATAATTAACATTCAAAATTTCTGCAATTTGAGAAATAAAAATAGAAGGTTTTTTATTCTGAGAATTTACAATTGTAATTATGCGACATTTAATTTTTAGAATTGTAAATTTTATAATTTTTATGATTCTTATTGAAAATTTCATCAATCAGGAATATTTAGAATTAAACATCCGACTTTTGGTTTTCAAAAGTTAGGAAATTTTTTTATGGACCTTCAAAATTGAACTGTTAAAAAAAGTTTCAATTATATCATTTTAAGATATACACCTAAAAAAGGTATGATAGGTCTCGATTACTGATAACCGATAAAAATTGAAATTAAAATCAAATTAAAATAGTATGGAAATCAATGTAGTTATTTTAATGTTCACTTTAATTTATTAATATGTATTATATAATATATTATTTTGAATTTAAGAATTTACTTCAATTTTATAATTGGTCAATGAAATATAAGAAGAATGTAATAAGTGAGCGCGGAGCGCCACTTTTTTTAAATTTGTAATGAAATAATGAATGAATTTTGAAACAAATACTTACATCATCAACTAAAAAATATAAATTTATAACTAAAAATGGAATAATTAAACTTTGAATTAAAAAAATTAATTTTCACTAAGAAAGATAAATTGTCAACCCAAACTTCAATAATTAAATTTTAAGTTGAAAAAATTAATATTCATCCAAACAAATAAATTTTCAATTAAAACTATGGAATATTCAATTGGAATAAGTTAAATTTTCAACTAAATTAAAAAAAAATTACATTTTTAAATAAAGTGATGAATTTTCAACATTTTCCAATAATTGAATTTTCAGTCAAAAAATGAATGTTGAATCTTATGGAATATTCAACTGGAATAATAGTTATATTTTCAGTTGAAAATAAATTTTAACCAAAAAACGAACAAATTTTCAACAAAGTAGTTAAATTTTCGGCGAAAAAATTTCTTTTCGTCCAAATAAAGAAGAGGTTTTCAATAAAATAGCTCCTATTTCAACCAAAGAAATGAATTTTTTATTCAAATGATGAATCTTCAACAGAAAAGTTCATTTTGAATAAAAAAGCTTAACTTTCAACCAAGCCATTTTATTTACAACCTAAAAGATGAAATTAAAAAAAAATGATAAACATTTAACTGGAATACTTTGTCAAAGAATATGCATAATAATATATTAATAAGAATAATATATTTTTAATCAAAAACAACAATTTTTAAACAAGAAGATTAACTTGCAAAGCAAAAGATAATTTTCTACAAAGATAAATCGATTTTTAACAAAATTTGTGGATTTTCAACGAAATAGTTGAATTTTCAATTAAAAAAGACAAATTTTCATCCAAATTATTGAATTTTGAACAGAAAAAGATCAATTTTCAACCAAAAATGGATATTGAAATGTTCAGTTTGAAAGAATTAATTTTCAACCAAACTGATGAATTTTCAACTAAAATGATGAATCTTAAACCAAATAGTTGAATTTTCATCCAAAAAAGATACATTTTCAACCAAAAATAAAATGGTTAAATGTTCTGTTAAAAATCGAATTTTTAACCAATACAAAAAAATCAGATTTTCAGCAAAATAGTTCAATTTTTTACTGATATAGTTGAATTTTTAGTTTAAAGAATTGATTTTCAACAAAGTAGTTACATTTTCAACCAGAGATGATTTTTAAATTAAAACGATGAATCATCAACACAAAAAAAAATAATTCTTATAATATTAACAATAATGCAACTATTGTGTAGAGAATTCAACAATTTTGTTAAAAGGTCATCCTTTTTGGGTAAAAATTCGTCTTTTTGGATTGAGAATTAAATTTGTTTTTTTTTTCAACAAAAAATTCAACTTTTTTTCTAATTTACCTTTTGATTTATAAATTCATCCGCTTTGGTAGGAATTTATTTTTCTTTATGAAAATGTAACTATTTGGTTGAAAATTATTCTTTTTTGCTTGAGTATTTATTTAACTATTTTGTTTGAAAGATTTGGTTGAATCAATTTGTTAAGAAATCATTTTTGTTAAGAGTTATATTTTTAGTTAATACCTTGTTAAAAAATTTTTTTGATTGAAAGCTTATGTCTTTGGTTAAAAATTCAACTGTTTGGTGGAAAAGTCTATTTTTTTGTTTAAAATTAATTTTTAGCTGAAAATGTAACCTTCCTTTTTTTTAAGATTGATCTTTTTCAGTCGAAAATTCTCCTTTTTTGGTAAAAAATAATTTTCTTGGTTTAAAATTTTAATTTTTGCTGGGTAAAAATGTATCAGTTTCGTGGAAAAATAATTTTCTGCTGAAGGCATATTTTTTTTAGTCTTTTTTTATTGAAACATAAACTATGACACTTTTTGTTGGGAATTCATCTTTTGAGGTTGAAAATTCAACTATTATGTTAAAAATTTAATTATTTTGTTGAAAAAGTTCTCGGACACCCTGCCTAGTTATACTAGAAATAACTAGTAAAAAAACATTTTTGGAAATTAATAATTACGTACAGAAAGATGCATGATTATATCTTGGACACCAATTATTAAAACAATTGTAATTTTTTAAATAATTGTAATTATTGATAAGTTTTTATTAAAACACCATGGCTAGACGTATGTGTGTTCGCTTGGTGATTATTTAGTTTAAGAAAATTTTGTAGCCCTGTAATTGCTCTAATCGACTGTTCAGGTTGTGTATTTTTCGAATAGAAATTACGGAATAAAATTATCATTAACTATAATAATCTTAGACTTTTTTCATTCATATATTATGCACACAAAAAAAATGATATCGTGCCAAATTGTCTTCCCACTTGAAGCTCTTCCCTTGCAAGTCGTTCGGATGAAGCAAGTGCAGGAAAAGAAAAAAAATACAAGGCAAATAAATTACTAACTAAAGTAATTACTAGTCCCAAATTTCATTTTCAAAATTCCCTAACTTTGCCCCGACAAATTTTTCACTTGCTCTAACCATTCATATTCACATACCATTTCGATTGTATTTTCGTGATTTTCACCGTGATAAAATAAACAGTCTCTTGTTAAAGGGTAATTTTTTTTCGTTCAGAAGAGAAAAAGTTAAAAAAAACTATTTTTTTTAAAGAACGAAAATTCCAGAACCATGATCAAAATTCAAGGACTTTTCCAGGTTTTCAAGGATTTCCAGGACACTAGACACGTGCCTAGGCTCACCGCAATTCAGCGAGCGTAGCAGATTTTTTTTATGAACATAAAAACTTTATTATTTTCAACATGAATTGGGTAAGACCAAATATTTGAACAGGTGTATAAAAAGTTCTTATTGTACCATTCTGAAGGAAAAATAAGAGATTAATTTTAGTTTGTACATCCTCTATAATGCAATCAACGATAACACATATATAGTAAACTGTAATACACCTGTAATATATATATATATATATATATATATATATATATATATATATAATAATAATAATATATTAATACACTGTAATAAACAAAGCCTGTTATCGGATAGATACCACTAAAGTCACTATATATAGCAGTCATTTATTAAGTCACTGTACAGACAACATTTTTGGAAAATCAGTTTACTGTCCTCTGTTATAGTGATTACTTAAAAAAAAATGAAGATGCTAATTGGTGCCCTAGTCGCATTTGTGGGTCTCTTTTACTTTAAAAGTAACTATGATGAAATATTATTATTATTACTTTATTTTTTATTATTATTTTTCGATATGGGTGGCGCTAAAGTTACTAAAATAAGGAATATGACAGCTTCTCGGATGATTTTTTCCTTACAGGCTAATCATTTTAGCAAAATTTATGATTTGATGATTGATCTCATGATTTTTTAAAACAAATTTAATTAAAAAATGCATAATTAGGGCATATGTCGACGAAAAAGTTCTGAAAAACTCAAACTTAAAGGAATGAGATGGAAAAAAAGTTTTTCGTTGACAAATACCAAAATAATGCATGTTTGTTAAATTTCTTCAAAACATAGAATTTATCAACTAAGTATGAGTGTCCATGAAATTATCATCAAGTTCCCAATTAAAATGACTAACATAAAAAAAACAATTTTTCCATTGAAAGACGCCTCAATAATGCATATTTTTTTAAAATAAATTTGTTTTAAAAAATCATAAAATTGATTAAAAAATTATGAATTTTGCTGAAATTATCATAAGGTTTCTAATTGAAGAAATTGACATCGAAGGAAACGAATTTTTGTGTCGACAAATGACTGATTAATGCGTTTATTTATTGAATTTGTTTTGAAAAATCATGAAATTTATCAACTAATCATGAATGTTCCTGAATTTATTATGAAGATCCGAATTAAAAAGTCTGACATAAAAAAAAAAGAATTTTTCCGTCGAAAGATGTCCCAATAATGCATATGTTTTCAATAAATTTCTTTTGAAAAAATCATAAGATTGATTAAAAATTATGAATTTTGCTAAAATTATCCTAAATTCCCTGATTAAAAAAGTTGACATCTAAGAAAACGAATTTTTCAGTCGACAAATGCCTGATTAATGAATTTGTTTGAAAAAATCATAAATCGTTAAAAAAAACTAATTTTTGTGTCGACAACTGCCCGAATAATGCATTTGTTTAAAGAAATCACGAGATCAATCAACAAATGATGAATTGCGCTAAAATTATCTTTGAAATTAAATAAGTTGATTTACTTAAAAATTTATTTCTTTGACTAAAAATTAAACTGTTTTATTCTTCGTTCAAATTTTTCCAGAAATATAATAATAATTTTATCATATTGGGACTCAAATTTCTTCTACAATTTCTCGAAAATTTGAAATATATTTTAAATTTACTCAATCATTTTCCACTTTAATAATTGTTCAAATGTCATATATTATTCAAATTTTTTAAAAATCTTTTTAAATATTCTCTGAAAATTAATTTTTCAAAATAAAAAATTATTTTCAATTTTCCCAGCCAACTTACGAATTTTTTTTTTATTTCCTTAAAAAATTCAAAAATCCTTTTAAAAATGTACAATTTCATTTAGAAATTTTTTCTGGTGGAAAATTATTTTTTTGGGTTGAAAAAAGAACTGTTGGGTCAAAAATTCAGTTTTTTTGTTGAAGATCATTATTTTAGTTACAAATTCAGTTGAATTTTCGAAAAAATTGAATTTTAACCAAAATAGATGAATTCGAAATCAGAAAAATAATAACACACTTTTTGTATGAAAATAATCAAGAAGTGGGGAACCATACATAACAATTTTGTGAGGTTCCTCACTTGGGGTGATCGCTAGAGAGATTGATCAGCAACCTGGGTCGGAGCAGTGTTGCGGAATGAACGTGTCATCTAAATAAATGACACGAGAATTCCAGATCGATCTAAAACACCTATCCCTAACACCTATAAAACTCCTATATACCTTATGCCCATATACCAACCTACTCTATACCTATTCACCTGTTTACTATTCCCCAACCGAGCAAGTCACGCCTACCCCGAAAGGGAAATGGCTTAATGGTATAATAATAAAACCACACAGTATTAAACAATATAATTAAATTTTTGATCAAATAGTAAAATTTTGATCCAAAAATATAATATTAAATATTTAAATGAAAATTAATAACTTTCAACCTGAAGAATATGACTTTTTGAGAGAACAGTTGAATTTTCCACAAAATAATTGAATTTTTAAACAAATAGCAGATTTTTTAACCCAAAGAGATGAGTTCTGAACGAAAAATATGACAGTTAACTTATCTAGTAAAAATAATTAACTTTGACCAAAAAGGTTTAATTTTGAATAAAAAAAGATGACTCTTCTAACGAAAGATGAATTTTTAATCCAAAAGGACGGATTATTATCCAAAAGACGAATTAAAAAAAAACAGTTGAATTTTGGACCAAAAAGATGATTTTTGATCAAAATAGTGATAACATTACATTTTTTAAATAAAACAATTAATTTTAACCAAAAAATATGACACTTGAACAAAATAGTATGATTTTCAACAAAATAATAAAATTTCCAACCAAGAGAGATGAATTTTGAACAAAAAATATAATACTAAATTTTTCAAATAAAAAGAATTAACTTTCAGTCAAACAAGATGAATTAAAAATCAATCATATTAATTTATAGCTAACCATAATACCTATTTATTTTTACGAATAAACAAAAATTCAAACAAAAACAATTAAGTACCTTCTATTTTCGAAATATGTTTTTAATTTAACATGTAAATATAATTTAGTATAATTAAAGTTCCCAGAATTTTTCACTGATTAAAAAGTTTCTGAAGCGAGTTATACCTATTCATAAAAATGAATATGTAATTGGTAGGGTACTTTTCTGCAGAAAATTCACCTTTTTTATTGAAAAATCATCTTTTATGATTAAATTAATAATTTTTAGAATTTTATTTTTATTTAAATTTAAATTTTTAATTTAAATTAGTAATTTTTATTTTATTTTATTTTTTTAATAATATTTAGTGCTTTATTTGTTTTATAAGCCTGTGATTCATACAAATAGGTTACAGTTCAATTCTAAAACTAACTGGTATTCTAATAAATAAAAATAAAAAATAAAATTAAAGGCTGATGGTAAACATTACCCCCGAGGATTTAAACCATGCTTACAACGAAAGCAAATCCAAAGACATTTTACTATATAATTAATTATCATGCTCATTCGTGGAACTTACTAACAAACATAATCATTTTCTTGAGAGAAGTTTTATCAGGGTTGTCTAGAATATTCAGCCAGGCATTCCTTATCTCACACAGATCCCTACTCTCGCTTATACATGAAAATCTTACAGTATTAAAAAATTGACATTCTGCTAAAAGATGGTACACAGATTCTGTATTAAGACTATTGTCATAACAATACATACAATAACCATCAACGTTCAAACTGCAGGTTTTATTCTTGATTATAAGTCTGGGAATTAACTTATTTATTAACAATAATTGCGCTATAATTCTGATGAAACCGAGTGGTGTTCTTCACAGAGTTAAATATTTCTGAGGTCCTTCTCGCAAGGTTAATTGAGGATAAAGAATTAGAGAAGAGGACGTGTGGGCTCTCTGTAAATCTTCTAGATATAACATTTTGTCATAAGCTCTTATCCATATTGATTTATTCTTTTGAAGAGAGGCAAGAGAAAGTAAATCCCAGTCGTCCTCTATCCCAATCTTTTTAAATATACTTCTAACCTGGCGGGCCCAATTGTATTTCTCTAGGGTTGACAAATCATCTTTCCTTCTATCCAGTTCTCTTAATCTTAAATAACATTTCTTAGGATATCAATCGTCGGACATGTTTAGAATTTTTTCTATCCAATTGAGAATTGACCCAAAAACTCGAACTGCAAGGTGGGAAGCACCTGTTTCTGATCTAATAGCATATCCAGCAGTATTTTGTGGAACATGCAGCATTCTCTTATAAAAAGCAGTTTGAACTTTTTCTATAAAACATAAATACCTGAGACTCCAAATCTGTGCGCCATACATTAAAACGCTGGATACAAGACTATCGAAAAGTCGAACAATAGGATTCCATGAATTAAGTTTTAATCTGTGAATCAGAGTAATCGTATATCCTACAGCGAGGTTAGATTTACGAACAGCTTCATCTTTTGCCCCGACAAAAAGTGCAGATTGGGTGAATGGAGTGCCTAGGTAGATATAACTTTTGACAATATCAATCTCGCATGTTCCGTACATAAAAGGTGGGTATTTTTTATTATGTTCATGACCTCCCTTTCTGTAGATCACTATTTTTGTTTTGTCTGTGTTGACTTCGAGCTCATTTATCCTACAGTAATCTAATCATCCTTCAAGAATCTTACGCATTCCAACCAAAGAATCCGCAAAGAAAGCTAGATCGTCGGCGTACGCTAAGAGCAATATTTCCAACAAATGGTCTATAGATACACCTCTGATACCTCTGGCAAACATAAAGTCTTGTAAATCAGCAATTAAAAATGTAACATTGTTGGACTTAGAACCTCCCCCTGCATGACTCCTTTCGTTACATCTACCGATCCAGAGATGCCCTTATTTCCCTTGATTGCAACTTTAGCTTAAGAGTAGAAATCTATTACTATTCTAATGAATTTTGACCCACAACCTTTCGAGATTAATTTGTTCCATAAGATATTATGACTAACTGAGGGAAAGGCTGCTTTGAAATCAACATAGAATACAAAAAGTTTGCCTCCGTTCAGTCTCAGACGATTTTGAATCATTGCGTTAAGGGTAAATATCTGATCCGTGCAACCTCTCCCCCTCCTGAAACCTGCCTGCCACTCTGGAAGGAGTTGCATGTCTTCAGCCCAAGCTGTCAGCCTTTTGGAAAGAATCTGCGTAAATATCTTTGTAATGCAGTTAACTAAGGCAATGGGGCGGTAGTTAGAAGGATCAGTGACATCCCTTTTTTTGTGTATCATTCTAAGAAATGTTTGACACCACGATATTGGAATCTTTTCTTCATCAATTATTTTGATAAATAACGAGTTTAAGTAGAGGATCAGATTGCCAGGCAGATTTTTAAAGAAGTCATAGCTAATACCATCCAGACCAGGGGCCTTACCATTTTTTGACTGTTTTAAGCTTGAAATAGTTTCCTCAAGAGTTATATGTGAATCAAGATAAGGATTTCGAAAATTATTAATTGTTATCAAGTGAGAATTGGGATCGCGAAACGGGTAAAGAGATTTCAAGTACTGTTCCCATATAATTAAGTGTATATCAACTTTATTTGAAGGTTTAAAATTATAGCTATTCACTATCTTCCTGAATTGTTTGGAGTCGATTGCATTCGCCAGAGAATCCAATAAGAAGTTCGTATAACCTTCCTTCTTGGAGTCTAATAATTTTGCATGCATTTTTTTACAATTCGTATAAATTGACACAGCCTCAGGATTGAATTTTTGTTGTTCACAATTTACAAGTACTTGTTTTAGCTTTTTTTTTACTCTTTCTGCATTGTGCATCAAATCATGGCTTCGAACGACTCAGTTTTTTAGTCGTTTTACAGTCATGTTAAGTTCTGTCGCTGTCTCTTTAATTGCATCCATTAAATTGTTTGAAAGGTCATCTATCGACAACATTGCAGAGTTATTATTTGGAGGGTACTGAATAATTTCTTTATATTGATCAGCAAAGTCATTATCCCACTTAAAAAAAGAGGGGCTTGAATGGTACTGTCGGTGAACCGTTTATGAACTTGGAATCGTTTTGGAGTTTTCTCCTCCCGGCTTTTCCTTTAAAAAGTTTTGATTGAATTTCCTTTTTGGTTATGTTTAATTCTTTTATTTAAATCCGTACTGGGAGATTGTGATTTTGGAGGACGTCCTCTTGCCCTTTTCCTGCTAGCAGTAGAGCTTACAGAAGAAGCTGAGAATCCACCAACGGACTGATAACCTTCTTCACTCTTCTCTGCCACAATTTTAGCCGTTGAAAACAAATCGAAATACTGATTATCTATGTATAATCGGGTTCCTTTAATCGTTGAGGACTTCCCAAGACTCTCCAGCTTTTTTTGGTAATATCGAAGCTTCTTGCGTGTTTCTCTTTGTTCGAGAGTAAAATCGTTTGCGAAAGTTACCCTCAGTGAACGCAGATTTTTAGCATTCCTGTATATCTCATATTTAAATCTCGAGTTCGTAAATGTAACTAGAACAGGTCTTGGTCCATCTTTTTTCCCGAGTCGAATCACCTTTTCGAAGCAATCAATAGGTAAATTAATTTCAGCTTCCTTGAAAATCTTGCTAACCGCCTCAAAAAGATTCTCATTGTTAGTCGAATCTTCCTTCACATTGCAGAGAAAAATATTCCTAGACCTCTCTTTTATGTCTAAAAATTCTAGCTTTTTTCAAGAATAATTACTTTTTCTTCGAAATCTTTGTTTTTCTCTTCTAAGACGTGACATCTGGTTTTATAGATTTTGAGTTCTTCTAAGATTTTTTCATCTGAGCTCTTTAGGACTTTAATATTTTCAGTCATTCGCTGAACATTTGCTCCTGTGGATTTTGCACTCTCTTGCACTGATATTAAGAGAGATTTTAACTCTTCATTGGTTGTCATATCTACCGATTAACTCTCACTTTACACTTCAAAACACAAAATACGAATCTTTTTTTTTTTCTTTTGGCTGAAAGTTCTATTATTTGGTTGAAAATTGTATCATTTTGTTGAAAATTCCACTATTTTGTTAAAAAGTCATGTTTCTTTGGTTAAGAGTTATATATTTTTATTTAAAAAATTTACTATTATATTTTTGGTTCTGAATTCATCTCTTTTGGCTGAAAATTCTACTACTTCGTTAAAAAATTATTATTTTTTTGTTTGAAAGGTAATTATTCTTATTTGAAGAGATTACTATTATATTTTTGGTTCAAAATTAATATCTTTTGATACAAAATTAAACATTTTGTTGAACCTTCGACTATTTTTATGAAAAGCCATATTTTTGGTCGGAATTACAACTGTTTTGTTGAAAATTCGTCTTTTTGGATAGAAAGCCCGTCCTTTTATTTAATTTATTCAATTTTTTATTTAATAAATTCATCTTTTATGGTTGAAAGTTGATTCTTTTTAATTGAAAAGACCACTGAGGGTCCACAGAAGGATATAGAAAAATGTTTCAGACAAAATTTGAAGGGGGCAGAGGAGGTCAACTACTGTTACCAATGACCTTGACCTTGAATTCGTTTTTCAAGCTTATTTGAAGGTCAAAGTGATTTTTTTAAAATAGGAACGCCTGCTTTTGACCTCAGATTTGAAAAGAGCGGGAAATTTTACGTTCAAAATGATATTTTCATGAAGATCATGGCAAGGTCGAATGAAGGTCAAATTGGCGATAATGTTAAAATAATAGGTGTTAGCTCGGCATTGCGGTCTGATAACTTTTGTCCAAAACATTTTGCTTTTCCCAACCTCAATAAGGGAAATGGCTTAATGGTATAATAATAATAATAATCGCAAATTTGACCTTCATTCGACCTTGGCATGATCTTCATGAAAATACAACTTTGTACGTAAAATTTCCCGCTCTTTTCAAATCTGGGGTCGACAATAGGGGTTTCCATTAAAAAAATCACTTTGACCTTTGAATAACCTTGAAAATCGAATTCAGGGTCAACGTCATTGGTACCAGTGGTTGAACCCCTCTGTCCCCTTCAACTTCTGTCTAAACTCGTGTACGAAAATTTTCTAAATGTTAATTCTTTTTCCAAAAAAATTAGGTGGAGCTGGAATGATGACTCCTAGAACAGCTGGAATGACAGCTCCATTGAAGGATCATGTTGTATTAAAAATATGGCATGAAAATACCCAGGGCGACAATATTTTCCAAGCTGATCTCACGGAAACTGAAGTTGAACCCAAATGGATGAAACCGCAGGATCCTCATCCCATTGAAGGTCACTTTTCTGTTTATGTACAAATGGCATGGGGCAATTTCTTGTCCAGTCCTTTTGGAAACAATCATCCTGTAGCTTTTCCTCGGGAAGCTGAAGTAAATATGGCATCGGGAACTGGCTTCATAAGCTATCATACTATCCATTTCGAACCTTACAATGCCAGTCATCCACATTATACTCCAACATACGAAGAATGGTTACGCGGCCAATACGGCGCCGGCCGCATTTACGTAGCAATCAAAGGAACTCAATACGTCCAGTGGGCAACTTTAATTTTACCTCGTGTCATGGAAATTCCCAGAAGGAACATAGAAAACCGCCGATTATAAAAGTACGCTGATTTGGTGTTGTTTTTAGTTGCGCACTGGTCGTAGCGGACACCACGTAATTGAAGTGAAGCGGGAAGCACACACTTTCGCATGGCGAATAAGCACAACGCATAACGCAGAAGAGAACGCGCTTCAACGCACGCGGATCCGCTTAGTTGTTTCCTGTGCACGAGGCTTTAGCGGGCTAGCGTCAGGTGGCGTCGACCAGTGTTTTGTAACCTCAAACTGTGAAGTGTTGACGTGAGAATTGTGAAAACTGTGTTTTTCGTGGACAATGTCTGCAGAATCACAGCGATTGAAATGGAGGCCTGTGATTAGGCGAGAACCTTGTGCGTCACGCATTATGCGCTGCGCAAAAGTGTGTGCTTCCCGCTTGAGTGTTGTATGTACGAAGTCGAACGTGAGGGATCTTTATTCCTGTTTTTTTAAAACTGGCTCGTTTTATTATTCAAACTGCAGAAGAGCATATTAACTGTAGAAGAAAACTAAAACGTAAAAATGAAAATTTTTCATTTATTTTTATTAAATCATGAGTCTTATTTGCAATTTCGTTCGCAATTAAAAAATATGTGGTTTTTAAACTTTACAATTAAAAACGAATATAGCTATTTTAATATTTACTTCAATTTATTCATATATATTATATTATTTTGAATTTAATAATCTACTTTAATTTTATAACTGGGCAATAAAATATGAGAAAAATGCAATACGCGAGGGCTATTTTTTTTAGTTTGTAAGATTTCATTCGAAACATCCTTTAGCACCACAGAGCAACAAATTACAAAATAAATGGATTCTGAAACAAATACTTAAATTTTCACCTAAAAAATATCAATTTCCAAAGAAAAATGTAATAATTAAACTTTTAGTTAAAAAAATTAATTTTCAATGAAAAATAGCGGATTTTCAAGAAAATAGTTATTTCAACCTAAGTGATGAATTTTTAACTAAAATGATAAACCTTAAAATGGAATCGTCTAATTGTAAACCAAAAAATGAATTTTCAACTAAAACAATGAATCTTCAACTGAAATAGTTGAATTTTCAACAACAAAATTAATTTTCACTAAAAAAGACAAATTGTCAACCAAAACTTAAATAACTAAATTCCAAGTTGAAAAATTATTGTTTAACCGAAAAAATAAATGTTCAATTGAAACTATGGAATATTCAATTGAAATAAGTTAAATTTTCAACTAACTTGAAAAAAAATAATTACATTTTTAAGCACAGTGATGAATTTCCAACATTTTCCAATAATTGAATTTTTAGTCAAAAAATGAATGTTGAACCTTATGAAATATTCAACTCGAATAATGGTTACATTTTGAGTTGAAAAAAAATTTAACCAAAAAAGGAACAAATTTTCATCAAAATTATTGAATTTTGAACCAAAAAAGATACATTTTCAACCAGAAATAAAATGGTTAAATGTTCTATTAAAAATCGAATTTTTAACCAACAAAAAATAGGATTTTCAGCAAAATTGTTTAATTTTTTACTAAAATAGTTAAATTTTCAGTTGAAAAAATTTATTTTGAACAAAGTAGTTATATTTTCAAATGTTTGTTTAAAATTTGTAGATTTCTGTTGAGAAGTTTATTGAAATCCTTGCAGATGAAAATTCAACTCTTTTTTTGAAAATTTGTCTCTTTGATTTAAAAATTAACCTGTGTTAGTAGAATTTTTATTTTTCTTGGACAAAAATGCTACTTTTTGGTTGAAAATTTAAAAATCTTGTTGAGAATACTTTTTGGTTAAAAATTCGATTATTTTTTGAAAATTCGTATTTCTGATTTCAAAATGCCCTTGTTTTAGCTGCAATTGCATCTTTCTTAGATAAAAATGCAACTGTTCGGTTTGAAATTCGACAATTTTGTTGAAAAGTCATACTTTTTGGTTGAAAATTCTGCCGTTTCATTGAAAATTCGACTATTTTGTAGATAATTTACTTTTCGGTTAAATTTAATATTTTGGTGTTTAAAACTTATATTTTGGTGTTAAAAAATGAAAAGTAAATAAAAAAAAACGAGTTTCAGCAAAATTAATTTTCAAGTAAAAATATAAATTTTCTAGCGAAAATAGAATAGTTACATTATTAGTCAAAAAAATTAATTTTCAACTATGAAGAAACGAATTTTCAACCAAAGAAATTAATTTTTAATTACGATGATGAATTTTCAACCAAAAATATGAAGTTTTGACCAAATAGTGGATTTTTCAATCCAAAGGATGAATTTCCTATCAAACAGATAATTTTTTAACGAAAAAGATTATTTTTTTATCAAAAAAGGTAAATTTCACTCAAAAATGGAAATAGCTGAAGTTAATTTTTAACTAAAACGATGATTCTTTAACTGAAAAAAAAAATTTTAATCAAATACATGAATTTTAAAACGAAAAGATGAACTTTCTACAAGAAATAAAGTAGGATAATTTTCAGTTAGTAAAATAAATTTTCAATAAAAAAACAAATGAATTTTCCACAAAACAGTTAAATTTTTAACCAAAGAAATTAATTTTTGAAGAAAAAGATGAAATTTCAACTAATGAGAATACTCTTTTACCAAAAAGACGGATTTTTAACAAATAGTTAAATTTTCTCCGAAAACGGATAAATTTTTAAATAAAGCTAGAATAGTTAGATTTTCAGTAAGAAACTAATTTTCAATAAAATAGTTGAATTTTTAGAAATAGATTGTTGAATTTTTGACCTACAAAGATGAATTGTCAACCAAAAATTAAAAGATAAATTTTCAGTCAGAAAATTAATTTTCAGCTAAAGAGATGATTTTTCAAATAAAACGATGAAATATTCAACTGGATTGCTTAAATTCTCAGTTCAAAAAATCAATTTCAAACCACAAATTTTCAAAAAATAGGTAAATTTTCAATTAAAAAAATTAATTTTTCCACAAAGAAAGTAGTTTTTAAGAAAGTAGTTTAACCTACTAGGTGAATATTCAACTACGGCGATGCATCTTCAACTGGAAAAGATCAATTGTAAACCTCAAAGATATAGTACAATTTTTAGTTAAAAAAAAATTATTTTCAATAAAAAAAAAGAATTTCTAACTGGAATAGTTAAATTTTGAGTTAGAAGAAATTATGTTTTAACATGAAAAGAAAAATTTCAACGAAATAGGTAAATTTTCAACGCAATTAATTTTTTTCAAACAATTAATCTTTTTGGTTGAAAATTAAACTATTCCAGTTGAAGATTCATCTCTTTGTTTGAAAATGTAACAATTTTGTTGGAAATTAGTTTTTTCATCTTTTTGGGGGGCAAAACTAAAAGTTATTGGGTGGAAATTATTTTTGCCACATTCCTTACGAAGTGACCTAGGCTTAATATTGAACAATTTTAAGAGAAAAAAAGTAGGGGACGGTGGGGAGTTGTGGGCCCTGGGGAGTCGTGGGCCACCTCAATCTTCGCCATGTTGTGGGCGGCAGGACTGCTTTGAACACTGCCAAAAAACTCTCTTTGTGTGAGGTCACTTTGTGAACTCGACTCATAGTCTCAACACGCGTAGTTAGTATTTTGACATTGTTGATTAAAGAAATCAAAATAAAAGTTTGTGTACAACTCAAGTGGTTGATATTCGAAGTCCCGTTGTGTGTATGGCAATTCGGTCGTTTCGTAAATGTCGGCTGTGGGGAGTTGTGGTCCACCATTAGTGAGGAGTCGTGGGCCAAACGTTCTTAATGCGCATTTCAATTTTTTAAGTGAAACTTCTTTTCTCTTGTTCTAAAAGGTGAGGTTAGAGTGAATTTAGAATGTCAATTGTGTTGAAACAATGAATGTCAATCGGAACAACACAGTTCACTGCAACATGTGCGATCGTGCGGTGCACTTGAAATGTGCCAACATGAGGACCGGATATTACACTTGCATACATTGTGAATTAAAATAATTTTTTAAAATATTTTCAAAATCATTAATTTTTATTTACTGCTACTTTAATGAATATAAACTACTGGAATATGCCATTTTATTTTATTTTTTGCCATGACCCACAACTCCCCGATGTTCGCGAATAATTTTAAGAACGTCGACGTACGTATTTCAATGCAGTTTACTGTTCATAGCGGGAAGCACACACTTTTGCGCAGCGCATAATCCATGACGCAGAAGGTTCTCGACGAATCACAGGTACTTCACTCCAATCCTTGGGATTCTCGCCCAAAATGGCGCAGTTATCATCGAGAAGTTCGTAGCGTTGAACTTTCATGCATTCTGCAGTCTTTTTGTGCAATCTGCAGCCGCTCGCAGCAGATAATTTTCAATTTTCTGTTTCAGAATCAAAGAGAAATGAAGAATTTATTCTACATAAAATCACTCATTTTACAAATATTGGAATAATTGTCCACGAATTGTCCCGCTGAAGTCCCGTGCAGAGGAAGCAACTATGGGAATCCGTCTGCGCAAAAGTGCCGTGCAAAAGTGTGTGCTTCCCGCTTATCTGTCAGTTGGATTTTTATATCTGTAATGGAGGTTATGTGAGTTTTCTGTTGGCTGATTTTATGTTTCAAATTGTTGAATTTAACATTTTTTGCTCTTTGCTTTATCAGGATGTTTTGTATGCAGAATGACTCTTTTAAAAATATAATTTGATCCTTCTGTATAAGCGTGTATACCATTTAGAATATACTACTGGGGTTAAGTTTAAACTGTGTTTTATAAATCATTTCTTAACTTTCTGTCATTCACAAAAAAATGTTAATATAAGATTTTACCTATTTTAGATACATCTTAAGACCTATGTATTTGAATTAATTTATGTGTAGCAGGTTTCATGCTGCAATCCAAAACGTATTAAATTATTGCCAATACGCAAACCTAATAATCAAATATTGTCTGTATTTTAAACTTAATTTTCTTGTTCAAAACAACCATTTTCGGATTAACATGGATAACATAACTGTAAATTGTTTGAAAATTTGTAATCTTCCGAAAATATAATTATTCTTTTCCGAGAATATAGATATCTGATATAAAACGTCAACACAACCGAAAATTCTTTGAAAGTTGTAAATCATCTTTGAAATATAAAATTTCAGAAATTTCAGAATTTGAGTAAAATTTTAGAAATTCAAATAAAATTTTCGATTTTTTAAATTTTAACTTTAAATTAGTTTTCTGCGTCCCCGAAAGCCCCTTTACTAACTGAGTTGCACAGCAATCAACCAAACGAACCAAATTTTCAAAATTTGAGTAAAATTTTTGAATTTTGACCCCAAGCAAAAATAGAAAAGTTGAATTTTCAGTTAAAAAATCTATAAAATTGTCGTTTGTTTATTTTTGAAAATTCAAAATATAATATTATGCATCTATTATGCAATATTATAATATTATGCATACATTATGCAATATTATGCATACATTATGCATACATGATGCAATATTATGCATACATTATGCATACATGATGCAATATTATGCATACATTATGCAATATTATGCATACATTATGCAATATTATGCATACATTATGCAATATTATATCATCACTTTTCAACCAAAATGATAAATCTTCAACTGAAATAGTTGGATTTTCTACAAAAAAGACGAATTTTGAACAAAAAACCTAATTTTTCAATTGAAAAAGATAAATTTTTAACAAGATATGATTTTTCAACGAAAAATAATGAAAAAATAATGGCATCTTCATCTGGTCTAGTTAAATCTTTAGCTTAAAATTTAATTTTCTAACAAAAAAATGTCTTCGCAAAATATTTCAATTTTCAAACAGAATGATGAATCTTCAACTGGAATAGCTGAATTTTTAATCAAAAAGATAAATTTTCAAAAAAAATGATGAATTTTTAACTGGAATAGGTGAATTTTCTACAAAAAGAAACAAATTTGTAATTAAAACCTGAATTTTCAACTTGAAAAAAAACACAAATTTTCAATCAAAAGGATAAATTTTTAACTGAAAATGAAAAGATATTCAACTAAATTACTTTAATTTCTAGTTTAAAATTTAATTTTCAACAACAAAAAAACATTTCTACAAAATTTCTTAATAAAATAGTTCACTTTTCAATAGGAATGATGAATCTTCAAATAGTATAGTTGAATTTTTAATCAAAAAGATGAATTTACAACAAAAAACCTGAATTTTCAACTAAATAAGATAAATATTCAACCTAAAATTCAATAGTTAATTTATCATCTAAAAAATTGATTTTAACTAAAGAGACAAATTTTGAACTAAAATGATGGAATATTCAACTAGAATAGTTAAATTTTTAATCGTAAAATTAATTTTCAACAAAAACAAAAAAAAACTTATCAACAAAAAAATGAAATTTTCAGATTAAAAAAATATATATATTTCCAAACAAACAACAAATTCTTGACAAAATAGATCAATTTTCAACCAAATGATGAATTTTCAACTAAAAATGATGAAACATCCAACTAGATTTGTTGAATTTTTAGTTTAAAATTTAATTTTCAAAAAAAAACTGTTCCACAAAATAGTTGAATTTTTCACCAAAATGGTGAATCTTTAAATGGTTTAGTTGAATTTTTTACCAAAAAGACGGATTTTCAACAAAAAAACCTGAATTTTCAACTAAAAAGGTAAATATTCAAGCTAAAATTTAATGGATAAATTTTCATTTCAAAAAATTGATTATTAAATAAAGAGATGAATTCTCAACTAAAATGATGAAATATTAAACAAGAATAGTTAAATCTTTAGTAAAGAAATTTATTGATTGAACAAACAAAAAATTCTCAACAAAATAGATCAATTTTCAACTGAAATTTTGAATCTTCAACTGAAATAGTTGAATTTTCTAAAAAAAAAAAATTTCACGAAAAATCTAATTCATAACTAAGAAAGATAAATTTTCAACCAAAGAGATGAATTTTCAACTGAAAATGATGAAATATTCTACTAGATTAGAACATTTTTTGGTTTATAAATTAATTTTCGAACAAACAAATTTCTCAACGGAATAGTTTAATTTCCAACCAAAATGATGAATCTTCAACTGGAAGAGTTGAATTATTTTCAACCAAAAAAGGCAACTTTCCAACAAAAAACATGAAATTTTAAATAAAAAAGATTAACCTTCAACCTAAAATGGAATTTTTAAATTTTTATTTGAAAAAATAGATTTAGAACCAAGTAGATGAATTTTCAACTCAAATAAAATGAAAATTCATAAAATTTTTTAATAAAAAGATTTTTTACTAAAATAGATTAATTGAAAATTTCTGGTAATAAAATTATTGAATTATAGAACAATTGGTTGACTCTGCCAATATGTGTTATAAATAAAAATTTGAATATATATTTTTTTAATTACGAATAAATTTTGTTTAATAATTAAAATATTAATTTTGAAAAATCCAAAGAAAAAAAAACAAAGAATCCAAAAACCGAACCAGAGTAATTTTCTATGCGGAAAAACGAATTTTCAACGAAGCAATTGAATTTTCAATTTAAAAAGATTACTTTAACAAAATATTGGAATTTTCAACAAAATAATTTAATTTTTATGAAAATAGTTTAATTTTTACGTGAATAAATAGCTGAATTTTCAACCTACAAAGACGAATTTTCATTTAAATAGTAGAACTTTCAAACATATAAGATTGAATTTCAATAAAAAATAATTGTATTTTTAACTAAATTAATTAATTGTCAAGCCAAAAAGGTGAATGTTAAACAGATCAATTGAATTTCCGACAAAAAAAAAAAACTTTTCAACAAAATAAATAAATTTTAAACAAAATAATCAATTTGCAAGACAATTCATAAATTTTCAAAAAAATAGTCGAATTTTGGACTAATAAAGAATAAATATTTGAAAAAAAGTTGAATTGTTAAATTTTCAGATGAAAAATTAATTTTCAACCACAGAGGTGAATCTTAAAAAAAATGGATTTTTCATCAAGTATTTCAACTTTCAACTAAATAGTCGAATATAAAAAAAACTCTTAACAAAATAAATGAATTTATAACCAAAGTGATGAATCTTTGATAAGAAAAAAAAAAAATAATAAAAAAAAATTTATTCAACTTTTTTTTTAATCAAGTAGTTAAATTTTCGCTCAAGAAATATGAATTCTCAATGAAAAATTTAATACATAATTGATAATTCAGCCAAAAAAGATGTCAATTTTAAATAAAAAAGGTTGCATTGGTCAAAAAGATATTCCAAAAAAAAAGATAGATTTTCAATCTAAAAGGAGGAATTATTAACAACGCAATTACATTTTCAATCAAGAACTATTTTTCAGTCCAGAAGGAAACAAAAATTCAACCTAATTGTTCAATTTTCAACCAATAGATAAATTTTCCACGAAGCAGGTGAATTTACAACAAAAAGTTAATTTTGGGCAAATAATACATTATTTTTTCTTACCAGAAAGCCGCATAATTAGATATAATTTTATCCAAAGTAGAAACTTACCTGAAACAAAAAAAGAAAAACTCTATTTAAGAAATGAATTGTATTATTATCATGGAAGCCGCAAAATAAAAGAATTTCAGATAAAAATTTTTATTTTCAAATTTATTTATAACAATCGAAAAAGATGACTTTTTTACCAAAAAATGCATTTTCTATCGAAAATGACAAATTTTCAAAAAACAGTTGAATTTTCGACCAAAATATATAAGCTTTGAAAATAATGGTTAAATTTTCAGCAAAATAGTTGAATTTTTACCAAATGGTCGAATTTTCAAAAAAAAAAAAAAAAAAAAAAAAAAAAGGAATCTGCATTATCGTCAGAGAATAAAAGAAAAATGTTAACGTCTTTTCAGACTAGATGGAGATATTAATAAAAAACTATTTTTAATTAATTTTTTCTGACGAGAGAGATCGAGAGTCGAAACTTTTCTCAGAAAATACACGCATTATTTTGCCAGGTGATAAATCAAATTTTTCAAGGAATCTGGATTATCGTCAGAGAATAAAAAAAAACCTCGTCTTTTCAGACTAGATGGAGATATTTATACTTGGCAAAATAATCCGTGTATTTTCTGAAAAAAGTTTCTTCTCTCGACCTCTCTAGTAGCTTCATGTGAAAGCACCTGACCGGCAATCGGAAGTTCTGTGGTTCGATTCCCAGCGGAGCGAAAGGAAGAATCTTTTTTTCATAGAAAATTTAACTGAAAACAAAAAAAAGTTTCAAAAAAATGGCAAAATTTTCAACCAAAGAGAATTTTCTAACTAAAAAGACTACAAAATATCGATTTTTAATCAAAAATAAAAAAATTACATTTTCAGTTAGAAATGAAATATTTTAAGCCACCCAAAAAATACAATTTTTAAAAGCAGTTCATTTTCGAGTGCGGGTAGCTTTCGGATGGGTGACCATCTGCTCGGGAGGCGGTTTTCTGCAGTTTTCCTCTCTCCTGGCCAAGGGTCGAAGCAAATGCGTGTAAATTTCAGAATCGTCAGTATTAAGTGAATTGACTTGAAACTCAACATTTCTCTTCAAAATCAGCTACAGAATACAAATAAATAATTACTCTTCAAATATCACCACTATATAAATCTGTCAAAAAACCCCTTCTGTGAAAAATTGGGTTTTGCGAGTTTTTTGTGCTATTTATGATTTTTTGCCATTATTTTAATAAACATTGTTGAAAATTCAAAAAATATTACTTTCTACTGATAATTAGACAATAAACTAAATTGTTTAAACAATTTATTATTGTTTTTAGCTTTTTTCTTTTAGAATATATTTAGAAAGTCATGATTTTTCCAAATTTTTCAACTTATTTTTAACTGTTCAGTTCGAGTGAGACAATAATAAATTATATTTAATAGGAATAATTATTTAAACAATTTCTTATGTATAATAATATTCTCTTTGAATGATGCTAGAAAGACGCAGTTTTTTTCTAAAATATTCAACTTTTCGTCTACTTTTCACTCGAATCGAAGTAAAAGTTGATGCAATTCAACAAAGATAATTGTTTAAACAAATTACTGTTTATAACTGCATTCTCCCACAGTAATGCTAGATAGATGTTAAAATGTTCCACTTTTTTCAACTTTTGAATTAGAGTGAGGTACTAATTAATTAAAGTTGAGAAACCTAATTGTTTAAACAATTCATTATTATTTTTAAGAATATTCTCGTAGAATAATGCTAGAAAGTTGCGGTTTTTCTGAAATATTCAACTTATTTCTGTGCAATTTTCCCCTAAAGCAGGGACGAGTGATTGCAATTTAACAATAATAATTGTTTAAACAAATTATTATTGTTTGTAACTATATTCTCATATAGTGATGGTAGATTGATGCGGCTTTTTCTGAAATTTTCCACTTTTTGTACAACTTTTCACTTATCGTGAGGTAAAAATTATTTCCAATTAAGAAAAATGATTGTTTAAACAATTTATTATTATTTTTATTAATATTCTTTTTGACTAATGCTAGAAAGTAGCGATTTTTTTTGTTAAAAATATGTACAAAGTTTAACAATAAAATAAAGTTAAATACAAATAGCCATTTTTTGTCTTGTATTTTGTTGTAGAAAAGTAAAAAAATTTACAATAAAATATGAGTTTCTACAATTAAAAAATTTGTATAACTTTTTATTAATATTTTTTGTACTTAAAAAATGTATTATACTTTTTCAATCATTTCATTTGAAATTTTTTAATTGGGGATGACAATTTTTTTAATAATTAGTAATAATTTACTATTTTTATTTAAAATGAGCAATTATGAATCAAATATTAAGAACTAAACAATTTTAAACCTAACTATTCGAAATAGAAAGCCTTGAATCGTTAATATTTCAAAGTGTTATATTTATACTTCGAATCTTACGATTTTAATTGTTCTATTTTACAAATTTTTAATAAATTTGAGGGAAATTATTGAATTTTGTTGCATTATGAGAGTTGAACCATTATCGAGTTGGAAAAAATTTGAGTTAGATTAAAAGATATTTACAAGTTTTGAGAAAATCAAAACTTAATTTAAAACTGGAAAATATTTTGAAAAATAAAAAACTAAATTTAGATTTCGGAAGGTTTCTAAATGAAATTTTGAAGCTTTTCAAGGATCTTTAAAGGTTTTAAGAAGATAAAAAAAATTCTCAAGCTTCCTGGGAAAATTCAAAATGATTTTTTATTTTCAAAAATAAATTTTAAGAGAATATTTAATTTCTAAATTTCTAATTTCTAAAAAGATTCCAAAATAATTCACAACTTTAAAAGATTTGAAAACCATTTAATACACAATGTAAATTCTTAAAAAAACTAACAATAATTTTTTTCGTTTGAAAATTTTTCCCCCAGGGATTTTTTCTGAAATTTTCAACTTTACTTTGACTTTTCATTCTCCCTGTTTAATGTAATATTAATGAAATATAAGAATTATAAATACTAAAAATGTTTGGATTAAAAAAAAATTTGTAATTATTTTTTGAATGCACAATTTTTGTACATTCATCTGTTCACGTACCTTGCATCGTTTTTCCAAAAATTTTATTTTTTTACTGTCAATGTTATTTTCACGAATAAAACCAAAAATACCCATCTTATCGAAACATGATTAATAACAAATTTGTACCTCTTCTTTGGATGAACAAATTTAGTCTCTGTCATTTTTCTCGTAGCTTGTGTTATACGTCTAAAAATTTAATTTTTCTATTTTCAATGTTGTTTTTTACAAATAAAATAAAAACTACGCGTCAGATCAAATATTTAATAATAACAAATTTGTAGATCTTTTTTAGGTGCACAATTTTGGTCCGATCATCTTTTGTCGTATCTTGCACAGTTTGACAGCAAAATTGAATTTTTGATTTTTTTTTGATAATTCAAAAAGTCGTTATGAAAATATTGTAGGTTGTTTGAAAAGCAACGTTGTTTTTCTTTTGACTTTTTTTCATATCGTGCGTTTTTCAGCTTGAAATGTTCATTTTCATTTATTTTTTGGAATATTGAAAATGCTATAACATCGGTAATTTTTCTTCTATCAAAAAAGTCATGAGGATATTTTGTTCATCTTTTTATGTACTACTGATAACTTTACATCGAATTTTTAAATCAGCCTCAAAAAAGTGTGTCAAAGCATAACCCGATCTGATCAATCTTTCGAAAGTTATCGTGCCTAGACGATACTACAGACTACAAACAGACAGACAGACATACAGACAGACAAACAGACAGAAAAACTGACAGACAAACATACAGAAA
>CAKNXH010082890.1:48569-58831 GCA_932178445.1 Andricus quercusramuli
AAGCTACTAGATATATCTCTCTAGTAGCTTAATGTAAAGCTACTAGATATATCTCTCTAGTAGCTTAATGTAAAGCTACTAGATATATCTCTCTAGTAGCTTAATGTAAAGCTACTAGAGATATATCTCTAGTAGCTTAATGTGAAGCTACTAAAGATATCACTCTAGTAGCTTAATTGAAAGCTACTAGAGCTAAATGTAAAGCTACTAGAGATATCTCTCTGGTGGCTTAATAGAAAGGTACTAGAGATATCTCTCTAGTAGCTTAATGGAAAGCTACTAGAGATACCTCTCTAGTATCTTAATGGAAAGCACCTGACCGCAAATTAGTAGTTCTGTGGTTCGATTCCCAGTGGAGCGAAAGGAGATTTTTTTTCAAACAAAAAAAATTATTCAACAATGAAAAAAAAACAGAAAGGATTAAAAATTACTTCATAAATTGCTCTCTCATAAACTTTCCAAGCTTTTTTATAATAATTTATGCCTTTCTTTCAATTTCAAACTTGTTGAATTTCCCTTAAACTTTATCCTATTTCCCTGGGAGAAAAGTTATCGAGATTCTTTATTAGAGATTAAAATCAGCTTTCGATTAAAAGGAGCCATTATTTTAGTAATAAAATTCAGTGAAGTGCGAAGTTGAATAACGAGAACACAGAGAAAAGAACAAAAGGGGAAAACGGGGAAAAGATTAAACATTAATTTTAATATTTAGAAAAGAAATAATATTTTTTTAAGAAATTCTATAATTTTTCAATAACTTTTATAATTTTTTAAATGGTTTCTCCCATTTAGGAATTTAAAAAAAATTTTAAATATTAACATTTCTAAAAAATTTTGATAAAAGACGTCAGATACATTTTGAACCAATAAAGATGTCTTTTTTTACCATAAACAATAAATTTTTTTTCCAACAGACGAATTTTCAACCAGTTAAATAAAAAATTTTCCTTTTAAAAAAAAAAGTTGAATCCTGAACTAATTAGATAAATTTGCAATCAAGACAAATGAATTTCAGACCACATAGTTGAATTTTTAACAAAAAATGATATTTTTTTAACCAAAATGGAATTGTCAATTTAAAAAATAATTTTTATCAGAATTTTCAACTTATAAAGTATAAACTGAATCAAAAATGGAATAATTACATTTTCAGAAAAAAAATTAATTTTTAATAAAAAAAAGAATTTTCAATAAAAAGATCAATTTTTATCCAGAGATTTAGATCTTAAAATTTTTTTTAAATAAAGTAGTTCGACCAAGTAGTTAAATTTTCAATCAAAACGATTAATTTCTAACCAAATAGTACAATTTTTATGAGCTAGTTTGATTTTTATTCGAATATTTCAATTTTTAATCAAAAAAATGAATTTTCAACAAATTAGTTCAAATTTCAATCAGGTACTTGAATTATTAACCCAAAAATATAATTTTTCAACAGAAAAGTTAATTTGCTACAAAATAGTTAAGTTTTTATAAAATTGTTTAATTTTTAAGCCAATATTTGAATTTGCAACCAATAATAGGAAATTCCAACTAAAAAAGATATTTTTTGAACAAAAAATGGAATTTTCAGTTTAAAAAATCATTTTTAATATAAATTATTTTCTTCCAAACAGTTAAATTTTTATAAAACAGTTTCATTTTTAAGCAAATATTTGAATTTTCAACCAACAATATGAATTTTCAACAAAAAATTTAATTTTCAAAAAAATTGTTGAATTGTTGAATTATTAATTTCCAATTTGAAAATGTGAATGTTCAACTTAGATGATGTATTTTCAACCAAAATAAAATGAATTTTTAACAAATTAGTATCAAATTTGAAACAGGTATTTGAATTTTCAACCCAAAAATATAATTTTTCAAAAGAAAATTTAATTTTCTACAAAATAGTCAAAATTTCATCCGAACAGTTAAATTTTTATAAATTAGTTTCATTTTTAAGCAAATATTTGAATTTTCAAACCAACAATATGAATTTCCTACAAAAAAGTTAATTTTCAATCAAATTGTTGAATTTTTTAGGCAAAAAGATAAAATTTTCTACAAAAAATGTTGCATTTTCAACTTAAAAATATGAATTTTCAATCCAAATAAAATTAATTTTTACCAAAGTAATTCAAATTTGAATCAGGTATGAAATTTGTACCAAAATAGATTAATTTTCAAATATAAAAAAAAATTCAACAAAAAAGAATAAAGTTTTGAATTTTTTTTGGAATTTTCAAATAGAAAAGATTAATTTTCAATTTAAAATATGAATTTTCAAAAACAAATTTTTGAATAAAAAAAATGTCAACGAAAAGAATGCATTTTTGAGAGAAGTTTTGAATTTTCAGATGAATTTTTAACAAAGTAATGCAAATTTGAATCAGGTATTTGAATTTTCAACAAAAAATGTGAATTTTCAAATAAAAAAAATTTTGAACAAAAAAGAATACACTTTTGAAATTTTATTTGAATTTCCAACTAGAAAAAAGCAATTCTCAATTTAAAATATGAATTGTCAAAAAATAATTTTCAAATAAAAAAATTTTACACAAAAAAGAATGCATTTTTGATAAAATTTTTGAACAAAAAGTTGAATCCTCAAAGAAAAGAGATTAATTTTTAAGTAAACAGTTCTGATCAAAAACACAAATTTTCAACAACATTTTTTTTAAATTTTAGTATTTTCAACTGGAATAGATCAATTTTCAATTTGAAATATAAATTTTCAACAAAAAATTTTTAAATAAAAAAAATTTCGACAAAAAAGAATGCATTTTTTAGAAAATGTTTGAATTTCCAAATGAATTTTTAACAAAGTAATTCAAATTTGAATCAGGTATTTTAATTTTCAACCAATGAAGATGAATTTCGTAAAATTTTCAACTAGAAAAGATCAATTATTAATTTGAAATATGAATTTTCAACAAAAAATGGAATAGTTCCATTTTTTGTTTCAAAAAATTCACGAAAGGGATGAATTTTTTTAGTCTAATATTGTTACATTTTAAAAATCAATATTTTTCCAAAATTCAATTAAAAATTAATATTATAGAATCAAAAATTTTAAAAATGAAAAATTAGGAATTTGAAAAAATTTCCATATGTTTAGGAAGATTATGGTAATTTTTTTTATGTGCAGTTTTTGGTTTTAGATATTATTGAAACATTAAAATTTAAAAAATTTAACTTTTGTTCAAGTGAGAATTTTTTGAAAATGGACAAAAATGCAATTTTTTTAGATTGAGTTAATTTTTATTTTTATTGGCAAATTTTAATAGTGTTAGCCTTTTTAATTTTATTTTTTCATTAGCGTGTATTACTAAATTTTACATTAAAAATCAAGAAAGTAATTCAAACCTTGAAAAGATTTTTAAAAATTGTAGACAAAATGTAGATTTTTGAAGATTTTGAACAAAAAGAATATAAGTTTTTTCAAGAATTTTGAAAGACTACATGCGAATAAAAAAAATTCGAATATTTCTGGGAAATTTCAAAATTATTTTTTATTTTGAGAAATAAATTTTAAGAGAAAATTGAAAAAGATCCTAAAACATTTAAAATTATTTACTAAAATTTCGTAAAAGGATGTAAAAGCTTTTTTGGAAGCAAAATTTTTCAATTTCGCAAATTACAATTTTTTAATTGTATTGTATTTTTTAATTGATTTTAAAAACAAAATTGTTCAATTTTGAATGATTATATAATTTAAAAAAAAATCGAATAAGTTTGAAAAATATCTAGAAATTTTAAAAAGATTCAAAAATAATTTAAAAACTTGAAAAAATTTCCAAACATTTTTAATAAAATGCAGACTTTCGAAGATTTTGGAAAAAATGTCGAGAATTTTTAAGAATTTTGAAAAATTTCATGAGTGTGAAGAAATTTTTTCAAGATTTATAGGGATATTTTTAATGATTCTTTATTTTGAAAAATTAATTCATTGACAATCTCTAAAAAGTCTTCAAAAGATTTCCAAAATTCTCAAAAAAGAATCTGCAAGATTTGTGGGCAATTTTTTCAATATTTCATAACATTTTTGAAATTCTCAGAAAAAGTTGAAAAATTAATGGAGAACAATTTTGAGGAAAATTTTAGTTGAGTGAATTCAGTAAATTTAGCCTAAAACCAGGAAATTTGTTACGTATTTTTAGAATTTAAAAAAAATCGGATTTTTGACATTTTCGTCAAAACAGCAATCTTAGGAAAAATTCGAGTCAGATTAAAAAAAAAATTTAAGACTTTTAAAAGTTCCTAAGCTTTTTAAAAACATTCGACAATTTTTCGGAACTCTTCCTTTTAAAATTTCAAAAATTTGCCATTTCGAAATCTCCTTCAATTTTTTTTTTAAAATTGATTTCTCAAAATGAAAAAATCATTCTAAATTTTCCTAAAAATTTTCTTAGTCTTGTGAAACGCTTAAAATTCCTATAAAGCTTCTTTTTCGAAATCATAAAAAATCTGCATTTTCTTTTAAATTTCTTGAAATCTTTTCAAAACTTCTGAACCTTCTAAACATTTTCGAAATTATTCGAATTTTAATTAAAATTAAAAAAATTTTCTTGAAAATTTCCGGATTCTTTTTCGAAAGTTTTGGAAATGTTTTGAAATTCTTTGAAATGTTTCAAAATAAAAAATCATTACAAATTTTTATTGAAATCTTAAGAAAATTATTCACTTTTTTTAAATCTTCTTTAAAGATTGTCATTAAATTAATTTTTCAAAATGAAGAATCATTATAATTTCCCTATGAATCTTGAAAAAATTTCTTCAGATTCTTGAAATTTTTCAAAATTCCTAAAAATTCTCGACATTTTTTTTCGAAATCTTCAAAAGTCTGCATTTTATTTTTAATTTTTGCAAGATTGAAATTATTTTTGAATCTTTATAATGAAAATAAATCAAAAACAAATTTATTCGATTTTTTAAAATTTTTTAGTCTTGCAACATTTAACTATTTTGTTTTTAAAATCTTCTACTCTTTTTGTCAAAATTACCTGAAATGATTTGAAGTCTTTTTCAATTTTCTCTTTTAGTTAATTTTTTAATTGAAAAATAATTTTTAATTTTCCCAGGAATCTTAAAAAAATTGTATTCTGAAACTTTTTAAAATTCTGAAATAATTCATAAATAATAATAAATAATCAAAAAAATAATAATAATCTTAAAAAATTCACGTTTTCCAAAATTTTGTTTGAAATCTTCACAAGTTTTAAATTATTTTTCAATCTGTTTAAAAATTCTGAATATCTCTTGAACTTGCTCGCATTTTTTTCTAAATTTGTGTAATTTTTAAAATTGAAAAATTTTGCTTCCAAAGCTTTTACATGCTTTTAGGAAATTTTAGTAAATCATTTTAAATGTTTTGGTATTTTTTTCAATTTTCTATTAAAATTTATTTTTCAAAATAAAAAGCATTTTAAATTCTCCCAGAAAACTTAGAAATTTTTATACATTAACTAAAAATATATACAGAACACTAAAAAAGTTTTTCTATAAAAATAAAAATTTACTCAATCTAAAAAAATTTCATTTTTGTCCATTTCCAAAAAAATCTCACTTGAACAAAAGTTCAATTTTTCTAAATTTAAAATTTTTAATTTTGAAAATTTTTGATTCTGTAATATTAGTTGATTTCTATAATCTTAAATGTAACAATTTCTGAATTATCAATTGCACATGTAAAATTTAAAAATATAAACAATTTTTAATCGAAGATTGAAAAAATATTGCTATTTGAAATGTAACAATATTGGACTAACAAAATTCATCTCTTTCGTTAATTTTTTAAAATAAAAATGGAACTATTCCATTTTTTGTCGAAAATTCATATTTTGAATTGAAAATTGATCTTTTCTAGTTGAAAATTCAAAAATTAATATTTCTTGTGGACAATTTTTTTTTATTTGAAAATTCATCTATTTTGGTAGAAAATGTTAAAATTTTTTTTTTTTTTTTTGAAAATTTTTTGTTGACAATTCAAGTTTCAAATTGAGAATTGATCTTTTCTAGTTGAAAATTCGAAATATTTTTCAATTTATTCTTTTCTGTTGAAAAAATATTTTTTTTTCATTTGAAAATTCAAATACCTGATTCGAATTTGCATTACTTTGTTAAAAATTCATTTAAAAATTTGGAAAATTTTCTCAAAAATGCATTCTTTTCTGATGAAATTTTTTTTTTTTTTTTGAAAAATTTTTGTATTGTAGTAGATAAGGTGATAATATAATTATTGGTTGAAAATTCAAATAGCTGATTCAAATTTGGATCACAATGTTAAAAATTCATTCAAAAATTGGAAAAATTTCTCAAAAATGCATTCTTTTCTGATGGAATTTTTTTTTTCTTGAAAATTTTTTGTTGAAAATTCTAATTTTTAATTAAAGATTGATCTTTTCTAGTTAAAAATTAAAAAATGTTCTGAAAAATGTATTCTTTTTTGGTGAAAATTTGTTTTTTGATTTGAAAATTCATCTATTTTGGTAGAAATCGCTTTTTTTTTGTTTATTGGTTGAAAATTCATATTTTCAAGTTGATAATGTTATATTCATATTTTTTTGTGAAAATTCAAATATTTGGTTGATAATGAAACAATTTTATAAAAATTTAACTGTTTGGAAGAAAATCTAACTATTTTGTAGAAAATTAACTTTTTTGTTGAAAAATTATATTTTTAGCTTGAAAATTAATATTTTCAATCTTTGGAAATTATCCATAAAATAACTTTGGGGAAATTCCGTGACGATTTGGGTAAATTTGCAAGTATTTTTCGAATTTTCTTGAAAATAATACTTGTCGGAAAATTCCTAAAAAATTTCCTAACGAATGTTGTAAATTTTTAAGATATTTTAGGAATCATCTTGAAAATTAATTCGGAAAAATGCTATACAATTTTAGTGAATTTTCAAGTTTTTAGATAATTTCATGAAAAATAATTATTGTCGGAAGATTCTTCATATTGGTATTTTCATACTCATAAAATTACTCAAAAAGTAGGAAATTTTCAACATTTCATTGAGTTTCTTTATTTCCTAAGAGATTGTGAAAATCAATATACATAATGGAAATAATCCATTTCAAAAAATTTGCCTTAACAATTAAATTCAAAATCTTTTGGGAAAATATATAATCCAAAAAAAAAGGAAAATTTACCTATAATTTTGGTGAAAATTTTCCGAAAAATAACTTTGGGAAAATTTTGTAGTAATTTCAGTAATTTTTTTACGCATGTCGAAAATTTCCCCTAAAATAACTTTATGAAATTTTCATAGTGATTTAGGTAAATTTTCAAGTTCTAAGGATTTTTTACATAACGGTTGAGGAAAATTCCTTATTATATTTAAAAGTTGAAAAAAAAATTTCCCAAAATAGCTTTAGGAAAATTTTATTAAGATTTTGGTAAATTTTGGATCCTTTTTTTTATTTCTTTCGTCTTTTTTTATTTTTATTATTATCAAATCACAATTCAAAAACATTCATAATATTTACCATTATTTGTATTTATTATTTATTTAGGGTAAATATTATAAATCTTTTTGTATTGTGATTTGATAATAATAAAAATAAAAAAGACGAAAGAAATAAAAAAAAAGTAGAAATTTGGTTAGCTGCCTTCCCATTTCTCTTTCCCCTTTTTTAGTTTTGTCCAGAGAAATTTTTTTTGTTAAGAATTTTTTTTTAATTACAATTTTATGGTGGTTGTCAAGATTTGATCGCTTGATTCTTTTTTTTTTCAGGAATTCTATAAACTTAAATTTTTTTAACGAGTAATAAATTGTTTTAATACCGTCACGAATTCGTGATTCTCGAGAATAGAGTTTATTTGAAATTCACGAATAATGAGAAACGAGAACACGATCTTATGTAATATTATTACAGTTACTGCAAGATTTTGAAACCAATGTGGTAATAAAAAAAACGCTTATCCCGTTTGAAATTCAAAGCAGACTTACAACGCTATTTAAATTCCATTTTAAAAAACATCTTTCCAATTTAAATTTTTTACCATACATTTCCATCTGGATATGTGAGAAAGCCGATATTTTCCCTTGTTTCAATGTGTCAACCAAGAAAGCTGATATTGGTTTTCGAAGTTCATCCACTCATAACAGCTTCTGTATATTCATGATTGATTTACGTTTACCAGCTGTACTTTAATTCGATCAAATTTTTTTATCAGCAGCACTTTAGTAATTTTAGTCGAGTATTTAACACTGTCAGGGCCGCCTGAACCGTTTCCAATTGGAATGCATAATATTGCGCATAATATTGTGCATAATATTGCGCAAAATACTCGACTGAGTACTCGCTCCTGCGGCCCTTCCGAGGCAAAATTCACAACCGTTTCTCACCCTGTCGCAGCCTTAAAAAATAAGAAGTAGCTTGAACATTGAAGCGAGTAGCAGACAGGGGAAGGTTTATTTATTTCTAAAAATTTGTTGCTGAAATCGATTATTTCAATTGTGAATAATTCTTGAATAATAAGGGCAACAGTTCTGATTCTATTCGTAAAGTTTAACGATATTGAGGCTATATGTATTCATCTAATAATAAAGATTACGAATTTTCTGCATTACCAATTTAGTAATTTAGAATTCCCAAATAATTAATTTGATTTCTTAATAAAATTTATTTTTCGATGTTTCTTAACATTACTGATAAAAAAGCAAATTTAAATTGTTTTTTTTTTAATATTCTGAAATGTTTCTTTTTTCAATATTTTCGTAAGAAAATATATAATTAATAAACTTTTTCGAACTTTTAAGGAAATGAGAAAAATGAAATTATGGCTTTAGATAAACATTTTTTTATTATTGATTTATGTTTTATTTTAAAAGATTAAATTTAAGCTTTGAAGATTTCAAATCTATGTCAAAAAAAAAATCTGAAAAATTTCAAAATATTGTTAAAAATTTTTTTAAGGATTCAAAAAGATTTGAGGAAAACTTCGAATTATTTCGAAAGATATTTCAAAGTTTTCGATGTTTTGAAAATTTTGTTAAAAATCTTCAACAAAAAGTAGATTTTTCTTAAGATTCCAGAAACAATTGAAATTTTTTCTTTATTTTGAAAAATTAATTTTGAGAGACTATTTATAGAAATTTCGAAACCTTTCAAATAATTTTATAAGTTTTCGGAAAAGAATGTGGAAGATTTTGAAGCAAAAAATTTCAATTTTGAAAAATTACAAAAATTCAGAGAAAACTTCAAATATATAAGAAAATTGGCAATGCTTTTTTATTTCACAAAATTTATTTTAAAAGAATATTTAAAATATCAAAACATTTCCAAAGATTTTCAAAATGGTCAAAAAAAATCTGGAAGCATTTAAGGAACTTTCTTATAAATGCAATTTTGTTCTCAACATTTTAGGAAAAATTGGAAACACTGTGAAAAATAATACTTTAAAAATAATTGAAAATTTGGAAACATTTTCAAAAATTTTAAACCAAATTGTAGACTTTTTTAAATTTTCGAAATAAAATTTCAAAAATTTTAAAGAATTTTGCAAGTTTTCAAGAGAGTAAAAAAATTCTTGAGATTTCTGAAAAAAATTTTTAATGATTTTTTATTTCCCAAATTTATATAATAGAATATTCAAAATATCAGCACATTTTCAAAGATTTCCAAAATTATCAAAAAAGAATTTAGAAGCTTTTAAGGATTTTTTTTATTCTGCAAATTTTTTTCCAGATTTTAGGAAAAATTCGAATCATTTTAATCTATACAATTTCAAAAATAATTAAACATTTGAGAACATTTAAGAAACTCAAAAGAGAATGTAGATTTTTTAAGTTTTCGGAATAAGATTTTGAAGTTTTTATATCATTTTGAAAGGTTTTAGGATAATAAAAAAAATTTTCTCAGGATTTCTGAGAAAATTTTAAATATGTTTTTATTTAACAAAAATTATTTTAAAAGAATATTTAAAATAGCAAAACGTTTCCAAAGATTTTCAAAATTGTAAAAAAAATCTGGAAGATTTTAAAGAATTGTTGACAAATTTGCAGAATTATTTCAACATTTTAATCGAAATTCGAATTATTTTAAAATTTCAAAAATAATTAACAATTTGAAAACATTTCAAAAAAATTGAAACAAAATGTAGAATTTTTTACATTTACAAAATAAAATTTTTAAGTTATTAAAAAGTTTTGAAAGATTACGAAAGAATAAAAAATTATCAAAAAAGAATCTGGAAGCTTTGAAGGAATTTTTTTTTATTTTGTAGAATTTTTTTCAAGATTTTAGGAAAAATTCGAATCATTTTTTGA
>CAKNXH010082890.1:58931-80078 GCA_932178445.1 Andricus quercusramuli
AGATTTTGAAGTTTTTGAAAAATTTTGAAAAGTTTTTCAGAACCATACAAAATTTTTTTTAGGATTTATGCGAAAATTTTGAATGTGTTTTTATTCAACAAATTTTTTTTAAATATTTGAAATATCAAAACATTTATAAAAAATTTCCAAAATTGCCCAAAAAGAATCTGGAAGCTTTTAAGGAATTTTTTTTTAATTTTTGTAGAATTTTTTCGAAAAATTGAAATCATTGTGAAAAATAAAATTTCCAAAATAATTGAAAATTTGAAAACAGTTCAAAAGGCTTCATACAAAATGTAGATTTTTGAATGTTTCCAAATAAAATTTCGAAGTTTTAAAATAATTTTGAAAGGTTTTCAGAGAATAAAAAAATTTCCTTAAGATTTTTGGGACAATTTTTAATGATTTTTTATTTAACAAAAATTATTTTAAAAGAATATTTATAATATCAAAACATTTTCAAAATTGTAGACAAAATCTGGAAGATTTCAAGGAATTTTCGTTAATTTTGCAGAATTATTTTCCAAATTTCAGGCGAAATTCGAATCATTTTAAGATTTCAAAAATAATTAAGAATTTCAAAAAACTTAAAACATAAGATGAATTTTCTTAAGCAAAACAAAATTTGGAAGCTGTTAACAATTTTGAAAGGTTTCGAGAGAATAAAAAAAAAAATTTCGGCTGTCCCTGTTTCCCAAAATCGCTCCAGCACGGGTCGCTGATCAATCTCACTAGTAGTCATCCCAGATGAAGAGCTTGACGAAGTCATCCAACTGGTTGAATATGACCCATCATTAATTTTCCTTGATCATTATTATTCAAATACCAGAATCATAATCTTGTCAAAAATTTAACATAGTATTTTTTATAAACAAAATGGAAAAATTACGAATTGAAGTAAACAATTTTTTAATTTGGGCAATATGATTTGATATAAATTTCCCTGATTTCTAGGTTTTCCCTGTTTCCGAAGATCGCTCCAACACGGGTCGCTGATCAATCACACTAGCAATCACCCCAGGCGAGGAGCTTCACGATTTTCACGAAATCATCCAGCTGGTTGAATATGACCAAATTTTTAATATTCCCTGATCATTCTCATTTAAAGACCAGAATCATGATCTTGTCAAAAATTAAACATAGTATCTTTTATGAACGGAATAGAACAATTTTGATTTGAAATAAATTTTTTTTTCCAATTTAACAAATATAATTCCCTAAATTTTCCTTGATTTCTGGGTTTTCCCTACTTTCCAATATCGCTCTGACACGGATCGCTGATCAATCTCACTAGCAGTCACCCCAGATGAAGAGCTTCACGAAGTCATCCAACTGATTGAATATGACCCATTATAAATTTTCCTTTATCATTAATATTTAAAGACCAGAATATTGACCGTGTCAAATTTTTAAATTAGAACCTTCTATAAACGTAATAGAACTATTTCGAATGAAAATAAAAATTTGTCCAACTTAACAAATATAATTCCCTAACTTTTCCCTGATTTCTAGGTTTTCCCTGTTTCCCAACATCGCTCCTACACGGATCGCTGATCAATCTCACTAGCAATCACCCCAGGCGAGGAGCTTCACGATTTTCACGAATTCATCCAACTGGTTGAATATGACCAACTTTTAATATTCCCTGGTCATTATTATTTAAAGATCAGAATCATAATCTTGTCAAAAATTTAATATAGTATCTTTTATAAGCGGAATAGAACAATTTCGAATTGAAATAAAATTTTTTCCAATTTAACACATATAATTCCCTAAATTTTCCTTGATTTCTGGGTTTTCCCTACTTTCCAACATCGGTCCAGCAAGGGTCGCTGATCAGTCTCACTAGCAGTCACCCCAGATGAAGAGCTTCACGAAGTCATCCAACAGGTTGGATATGACCTATTATTAATTTTCCTTGACCATTAATATTTAAAGACCAGAATATTGACCATGTCAAATTTTTAAATAAGAATCTTTTATAAACGGAATAGAAAAAATTTCGAATTGAAATGAAAATTTTTTCAAATCAATCAATATAATTCCCTTAAGTTCCCTGATTTCTAGGTTTTCCCTGTTTCTCAACATCGCTCTGACACGGATCGCTGATCAATCTCACTAGCAGTCACTCCAGGTGAAGAGCTTCACGATTTTCACGAAATCATCCAACTGGTTGAATATGACCAATTTTTAATATTCGCTGATCATTATTATTTAAAGACCAAAATCATAATCTTGTCAAAAATTTAACATAGTATCTTTTATAAACGGAATAGAACAATTTCGAATTGACATAGATTTTTTCCCAATTTAACACATATAATTTCCTAAATTTTCCTTGATTTCTGGGTTTTCCCTACTTTCCAATATTTCTCCAACACGAGCCGCTGATCAATCTCACTAGCAGTCACCCCAGATGAAGAGCTTCACGAAATAATCCAACTGGTTGAATATGACCCATCATTAATTTTCCTTGATCATTATTATTCAAATACCAGAATCATAATCTTGTCAAAAATTTACCATAGTATTTTTTATAAACAAAATGGAAAAATTACGAATTGAAGTAAAAAATTTTGTAATTCGGGCAATATGATTTGATAAATTTCTCTGATTTCTAGGTTTTCCCTGTTTCCGAAGATCGCTCCGACACGGGTCGCTGATCAATCACACTAGCAGTCACCCCAGGCGAGGAGCTTCACGATTTTCACGAAATCATCCAACTGGTTGAATATGACCAAATGCTAATATTCCCTGATCAATATCATTTAAATTGTCAAAAATTTAACATAGTATCTTTTATAAACAGAATAGAACAATTTCGATTCGAAATACAAATTTTTTCCAATTTAACAAATATGATTCCCTAAATTTTCCTTGATTTCTGGGTTTTCCCTACTTTCCAATATCGCTCCAACACGGGTCGCTGATCAATCTCACTAGCAGTCACCCCAGATGGAGAGCTTCACAAAGTCATCCAACTGGTTGGATATGACCAATTATTAATTTTCCTTGATCATTAATATTTAAAGGACAGAATATTGACCGTGTCAAATTTTTAAATTAGAACCTTTCATAAACGGAATAGAACTATTTCGAATGAAAATAAAATTTTTTCCAAATTAACTAATATAATTCCCTAATTTTTCCTTGATTTCTAGACTTTCCCCATTTTCCAACATCGCTCCGACACTGACCGCTGATCAATCTCACTAGCAGTCACCCTAGACGAAGAGCTTCACAAAGTCATCCAACTAGTTGAATATGACCAATTTCTAATATTCCCTGATAATTTATATTTAAGGATTAGAAACTTAATCTTGTCAAATTTTTAACAGCTTCTCAACAGCGATCCTACACGGGTCGCTGATCAATCTCATTAGCAGTCACCCCAGACGAAGAGCTTCATAAAGTCATCCAACTGTTTGAATATGACCAATTTTTAATTATCCCTGATCATTGATATTTAAGGACCAGAAACTTAATCTTGTAAAATTTTCAGTATAGAATCTTTATCAAAGCGAATAGAAAAATTACAAATTGAAATAAAAATTTTTCCAAAGTTATCCAATTGCTTGAATATGACTAATTTTTTAAATTCCCTGATCATTAATATTTAAAGACCAGAATCTGAATTTTTTCAAAATTGTAACATAGAATCTTTTATAAACGGAATAGAAGAATTTCAAATTTAAAAAATCCTATTTATTATCCTTAACAATTATTCTCCTCTTATAGAAATTCCCTGACTTTTGCGAAATATTTCATTACATCCCTGAATTTTCCTTGACTTCCCTTGAGTTTCCCTCACTTCTAGATTTTCCCTGTTTACCAGCATCGCTCCAACACGGGTCGCTGATCAATCTCTCTAGCAGTCGACCCAGGCGAAGAGCTTCACGAAGTCATCAAACTGGTTCAATATGACTTGTTGAATATTAATCTTGACAAATTGTCAACATGTAATCTCTTATAAACTGAATAAAACAATGCTAAGTAAAATTTTTTAAAATTTATTATCCTTGACAGTTATTCAAAGTGCTCATTAAAAAAATTCCTTGACTTTTGCGAGATTCTTTTTAAAATCCCTGACTTTCCCTTGACTTTTCCCGACCAATATAATTCGCAAATTTTCCCTGTTTCGCAACATCGCTCCAACACGGGTAGCTGATCAATCGCACTAGCAATCACCCCAGGTGAAGAGCTTCACGGAGTCATAAAACTGATTGAATAACCAAAATAAGCTGACAAATGGCAAATGCCTCTACAGAATCGAACAATGCGGACATTTCGGATCCAATTTAACAAAATCTGGACAATATACCTGTAACGAGAACTCGCTCTATAAATGCGTTAAAACCAGGCACGCGGTGATTGCACCGGTTACCAATTGTTTGCGACTTCGTTAATGTTTTAATTTTCTCTACCTCGTACACACGGTGGAATGCCATGTATACGAGTTTATTGCATGATGTGGAAGTTTTCTGAAAATTCAATTTTCCCTGATATTGTGCAGCTACGAAATTACATGGATTTGTGATTTTAAATAAATAAAAAAATTCGATAGAGATATGAATTAGAAATTATTTTAATTAATTTTTTTTCTGAAAAAAGATCTTCTCCTTTCGATCCGCTGGGAATCGAACCACAGAACTTCCAATTGCCGGTCGGGTGATTTCCCATTAAGCTACTAGAGAGATCGAGAGAAGAAACTTTTTTCAGAAAACACACGCATTATTTTGCCAGGTCGTAAATCAAATTTTTCAAGAAATCTATATTATTGTAGAGAACGACAGAAAAATTTTAACGTCTTTTCAGACTAGATGGAGATATGAATTGAAAATTATTTTTAGTTTTTTTTTCTGAAAAAAGATTTATCCTTTCGATCCGCTGGGAATCGAACCACAGAAATTCCGATTGCCAGTCGCGGGAATTCTCATTAAGCTACTAGAGAGATCGAGTGAAGAAACTTTTTTCAGAAAACACACGCATTATTTTGCCAGGTCGTAAATCAAATTTTTCATGAAATCTATATTATCGTAGAGAATGACAGCAAAATTTTAACGTCTTTTCAGACTAGATGGAGATATGAATTAAAATTTTTTTTTTCTGAAAAAAGATTTCTCCTTTCGATCCGCTGGGAATCGAACCACAGAAATTCTGATTGCCGGTCGGGTGCTATCCCATTAAGCTACTAGAGAGACCGAGAGAATAAACTTTTTTCAGAAAAAAGAGCACAGGAATCTGTATTATCATCTAGTCTGAAAAGACGTTAGAAATTTCTGTTGCAATCGGAAGTTCTGTGGTTCGATTCCCAGCGGAACAAAATACTTTTGAATTTTTAACTTTTAAAATTCTGTTTTGGAAATCTTATTTAATATTCTTTTGACATTTTTTTAATATTGTCCTGAAATTAATTTTTCAATGTGAGAAATAATTTTAAATTTTCCCAGCAAACTTGAGAAATTTTTTTTATTTTCTTAAAACCTTTAAAGATGTTTAAAAAACTTCAAACTTTTATTTCAAAATCTTAAAAAAATAAATTAATTTTTTATTTTTCTAAATCTTTTCCAGTTTTAAATTAAGTTTGGACCTTCTCAAAACTTGTAAATATCTCTTAAACTAACTCGATTTTTTTACAAAATTTTTTTCAATTCTTATTTTTGCATCAAAATACATTCTAAAAATTTTTTGAATAGAAAAATTAAGATTGTAACGTTCAAAAGTTATAATTTACCACTCTAGAATATTATCGATTCAAAGATTTCTATTTCAAAATAATTCAGTTTAAAATTGTTTATTTTTTAATATTTGATTTATAATTGTTTATTCCATATAAAAAGTAAGAAACTGCTGAATATTCAAAAAAAATGTCGTAATTTTTAAACAAATAATTGAATTTTTAAAACCAAAACGACAAATTTTCAAACAAGAGAAAATGCTTGATTTCCTGAAAATGAAAATTTTTTAACAAAAATGGTAAATTTTCAACCAAAAATGGCAAAGTTAAAGTTTCAGTGAAAAAAATTAAGTTTGAAAAAAAAAAGATGTTTCAACAAAATAGCCCAATTTTCCGCATGAGAGATACATTTTTTAACCAAACAGACGAATTTTCAACAAATAAAAAATTTTCAGTCAGGAAATAAAAATTAATCAAAATTCTTGAACTTTCAAGCCAAAAGACGAATTTTCTTTAAAACAGTTGAATTTCCAACATAAAAGTTGTTTTTTTAACCAAAAAAAGAGATCAATTTTTCGAAAATTAAAAAATTGATGTTTTAGTGAAAAAATTAATTTTTAAAGAAAAATAAAAACGAATTTTCAACATAATCAATAAAGACTTTTGAATAGAAAAAAAGACTATTTTTCAAGGGAATAATTCCATTTTTATCTAAACAAAAGATATATTTTTAATAAATTTTCAACCGAAAATGAAAAAGTTAAATTTTAATCAAAAAAATTAAATTTCCACGAAAAAAAAAATTTTTCAACAAAATAGTCAAATTTTCCAAGGAGAGTTGACTTTTCAACTAAAATCATGAATTTTCTAATCAAAAAGAAGAATTTTCAACTAATAAAGAGTTTTCAGTGTGAGAAAAATTAACAAAAAATATAGATTTTTCAATCATATAAGAAAACAAATATCCAATTTTTTAAAATTTAGAGACAAAAGACCAATTTTCTGTAAATCGCTTTGATTTTTTAAACAAAATTTTTAAAAAAAGATGAAAAAATTACATTTCCAGTCACGAAAATTAATTTTGAACCAAAAAAAAGCCATTTTCAAAATAATAATTGAATTTTTAATTGAAAAGATGAACGACAATCAAAAGAATCATTTTTTTAAAAATAAGTTCAACTTTTACCCAAGTAGTTGAATTTCCAATTTAAAAAGATCAATTTTTAACAAAATAGTTCAACTTTCATCCAAAAATATATATTCGCAACTAAAATGATGAATTTTTAGCAGAAAAAATTTTTTTTAACAAATTGGTTCATCCTTCAACCAAGAAGTTCAATTTTGAACCGAAAAAAGAAGAATTTTTAAACTCAAAAGGCGAATTTTCAAAGAAATAGTTAAATTTTCAACCCAAAAATATTTCAGTTGATTTTTCAACACCAACATGTGAATTTTCAAGAAAATATAATTTTTTCTTTAAAATAGTTCAATTTTCAACCAGAAAGACTAATTTTAAACAATAATCTGAATTTTCAACTGAAATGATTAATCTTCAATTGAAATCATTAAATCTTCAGTTGAAAAAATTAATTTTCAACAAACAAAAAAATTAATTTTCAACAAACAAAAAAAATAATTTAAAAAAAAAAATTAATTTGCAACAAACGAAACAATTAATTTTTAACAAACGAAAACAAACAGTTAATATTCAACCAACTAGAACAATTTTTAACTAAACTGATGAATCTTAAAAAAAAAAAATTTTTTGCAAAAAATAACTATAATAACTTGGAATAACTGTTCATTACTTTGTTCAGTACTATTAACTAAGAAATTAGTTTTTTAAACTAAATGCTTAGCTAGTTTGACTTTTTGAAACATTTTGGTTAACTAGCAATATGAAAAATACTTTAGGGCCACAGAGAAACCAGACGAGTAGTGGGAATAAATTTTTATCACTTTTTTTTGGTTTCATTAACTAAGAAATTAGTTATTTTGACTAAACTTTTAGTTAGTTTGACTACTTGAACATTGTAGTTAACTAACAACAAGAAAAATTCTTTGGGGCCCTAGGGAACTAAAACGAGCAATTGGAAGAACTTTTTATTACATTTTTAGTTGCATTAACTAAAAAATTAGTTATTTTGACTAAATTTTTAGTTAGTTTGACTACTTGAACATTGTAGTTAACTAACAATAAGGAAAATTCTTTGGGCCCTAGGGAACTAAAATGAGCAATTGGAATAACTTTTTATCACATTCTTTAGTTGCATTAACTAAAAAAGTAGTTATTTTGACTAAATTCTTAGTTTGACTAACTGAACCAAATAACTTAACTAACAATACGAAAAATACTTTAGGGCCACAGAGAAACCAGACGAGTAGTAGGAATAACTTTTTATCACTTTTTTTAGTTGCATTAAGTAAAAAATTAGTTATTTTGACTAAATTCTGAGTTAGTTTGACTACTTGAACATTGTAGTTAACTAACAATAGGAAAAATTCTTTGGGCCCTAGGGAACTAAAACGAGCAATAGGAATAACTTTTTATCACATTTTTTAGTTGCATCAACTAAAAAATTAGTTATTTTGACTAAATTCTTAGTTTGACTAATCGAACCATATAAATTAACTAATAATATGAAAAATACTTTGGGGCCACATGGACCTGAGACGAGTAGTTGGAATAACTTTTTATTACTTTTTTGAGTTGCATTAACTAATAAGTTAGTTATTTGAACTAAATTCTTAGTAATGTTGACTACTTAAAACATTTAAGTTAACTAATAATAAGATAAATAGATAAGGGCAATACGGAACTAAGGCAAATAATTGGAATAACTGTAATAACTTGAATTAACTTTTTTCAGTTGCTTTTACTAAAAAATTAGTTATTTTGACTAAATTCTTAGTTTGACTAATCGAACCATATAAGTTAACTAATAATATGAAAAATACTTTAGGGCCACATGGAACTGAGACGAGTAGTTGTAATAACTTTTTAGTACATTTTTGAGCCGCATTAACTAATAAATTAGTTATTTGAACTAAATTCTTAGTAAATTTGACTACTTAAAACATTTAAGTTAACTAATAATAAGATAAATAGATTAGGGCAATACGGAACTAAGGCAAATAATTGGAACAACTGTAAAAACTTGAATTCACTTTTTTCAGTTGCTTTGACTAAAAAGTTAGTTATTTTTACTAAATTCTTAGTTAACGTAACTGAGAAAAGTAGAAAACGGTTTAACTGGTCGAACAAACTAACTATTAACTAATAAATATTTTCTCCAATTAATTTTTTTCTGAAAAAAGATCTCTCGCTCCGCTGGGAATCGAACCTCAGAATTTCCGATTGTCGGTCGGGTGCTTTCCCATTAAGCTACTAGAGATGAAACTTTTTTCAGAAAATACACGCCTCATTTCGCTAGAAGGTATAAATTAAATTTTTCAAGAAATCTGCATTATCATTAGAGAATAACAGACGATCTTTTTTAAGAAAACAATAATTTAAACATCCTTTTTAATTTATATCTCCATCTAGTCTGAAAAGAAGTTAAAAATGTCTGTTATTCTCTGATGATGATACAGATTCCTTGAAAAATTCAATTTATACCATCTAGCGAAAGAATGAGTGTATTTTCTGAAAAAAGTTTCCTCTCTAGTAGCTTCATGGGAAAGCACCCGACCGGCAATCGTAAGTTCTGAGGTTCGATTCCCAGCGGAGCGAAGAGATTTTTTTTCAGAAAAAACAATAATTAAAAATAATTTTTAAATCATATCTCCATCTAGTCTGAAAAGACGTTAAACATTTCTGTTATCTTCCGATGATAATACAGATCCCTAGAAATATTTTCTTCAACTGAAGGAACTTAGCTGACGATTTGCCAGGAATTTTGTGATAACATTTTTTGTTTACAAACTCAATGACCCTCTCATATGAGCACGGCTTTCGTGTATTGTATTCATGCTAAGAACTATTGCGGTCGTGATAAGAAGCATTGTATTCATGTGAAAAATTCAATGTTATGCAAAGGAAGCATTGTACTTATTCAGAGAAACAAAGGCCCGTCGGTGAAAGTAAAAAAAATGAACACTGGCATTAAATATTTAAAAAATGAGTAATCTCTCTTCCAACTATTTAAAAGATATGATTCAAGGAATCTGTATTATCATCAGAGAATAACAGAACATTTTTCACGTCTTTTCAGACTAGATGGAGTTATGAATTAAAAATTATTTTCAAATAATTTTTTTCTGAAAAAAGATCTCCTTTCCCTCTGCTCGGAATCGCACCACAAAACAAGCATTTTTTTGATTGGTAGTACAAATCAAAATTTTTCAAGGAATCTGTATTATCATCAGAGGATAACAGAAAATTTTTCACGTCTTTTCTTTTTTTTTCTTTTCAATGGTAAAGCACTCGCCCGGCAATCAGAAGTTCTGTGGTTCGATTCTCAACAGAGCAAAAGGAGAAGATCTTAAAAAAAAATTAATTGAAAATAATTTTATATTCCCAACTCCATCTAGTCTGCAAAGACGTTAAAAATTTTCTGTTATTCTCTCATGATAAAACAGATTCCTTGAAAATTTTTTTTTGCACCACCTAGCAGAAGAATGCGTGTATTTTCTGAAAAATGTTTTTCTTCTCGATCTCTCTAGTAGCTTAATGGGAAAGCACCCGACCGGCAATCGGAAGTTCTGAGGTTCGATTGCCAGCAGAGGGAAAGGAAAAGATCTTTTTTTCAGGAAAAAATTAATTGAAATTAAAAAATATGAACCTCGTTTCCAAATTCAATTTTAACCAAGGAAGATGAATTTTGATTGAAAAATGATTTTTTTTTTATAAAAAAAAAGAATGTTCAACAAAAAGGTTGAATTTTTGAGCAAAAAGATTACTATTGAACAAAATACTTAAATTTTTGAAAACTGACTGAACTTTCATCCCACAAGATGTTCCCACAATTTTCATCCAAAAAAAAAATAGAGAAGAATTTTCTTTAAAATAGTGGAATTTTAGACCAAATAATTGAGTTTTCAAACCAAAAAGAGGAACTTTTTATAAAATATTTTCCTTATCAACCAGAAAAATTGAGATTTCATAAGACAAATATTTAGTGAAACGATTGAATTTCCGACCAAGAATGATTACTTTTTAACAAATATTTGAATTTTCAACAAAATAAATTAATTTTTAACCAAAAATTCAACATTAAAATAAAAAAAACGAATTATTCAGAAAAAGTTTAATTATCCATCAGAAAATTTGAATATTTGAAACAAGAATTTAACTTTTAACCATGTAAATGAATTCTAAATCTAAAAGAATGAAATATATCTCCAAATAGATGAATACTTAAAAAAACGATAAATAAATAAAAAACAGTAAATAAAACGAAAAAGTTCGTTTCTAACAAAAAGAAATAATTTTAAATAAAACAAAATGTTATACCTAAAAAGACACATTTTTAACAAAAAAGTTCAAATTTTTGTTTGGAAATTCATCTATTTTGATGAAATTTTTTTGTTTTGGTCAAATATTTATTTTTTCACTGAAAATTCAACCATTCTCTCTCTCTCTTTTTTAGTTGAAAATTTATGTTCTTTGCTGAAGATTCGTCTTCTTTGTAGACAGTGAATTTTCGTTAAGAATTAATTCTTATGCTTAATAATTTTTGAATTGAAAATATAAGTATTCAATTTTTGATGGAAAATTTCTTTTTTAGGAGAAAATTCAACTATTTTATTGAAAATTAACCAATTTTGTTGAAAATTCTTTTTTTGTTGTTGAGCATTAATTTTTTTAATTAAAAATTTATTTATTCTTTTTTGGTTGTTAATTAACATTGGTTGGCTCAAGATTCACCTTTTTGTATTTGAAATGTATTTGTCATTAGATGAAAATTCAATTATCTGGTTTCAAATTCATGTATTTTGTTTAAAATTTTTTAAAAATTAATTCTTTTTTGAAAAATGAATTTTTCAACTAGAAATTCAACTATTCCATTCCTGGTTCTAAAAAGTATATTTTTCAGTTGAAGATATCTCTTTGTTAGTTGACAATTTGCGTCCTTTGTTGAAGATTCCTTTTTTTTCTAGACAATGAATGTTCTTCGTTAAAAATTCTTTTTTTTTATTGAAGAATCAACCATTTTGTTCAAAGTTGAACTTCTCTAATGAAAATGTATTTCTTTGGTTGAAAATTTATCATTTTAGTTGAAAATTCATCTCTTTCATTGAAAATTTAAATATTTGATTCGGTTTTATTGGTACAACAATAATTTTTGAATTAAGAATTAATTTATTCCATTTTTGGTTGATAATTGACATTTTTTTTGTTGAAAATTCAGCACGAATATATAAGATTCATTGGTTCGAGACGAATCGATTGACCTACAATTATAATACATTTTATCAAAGAGTTGGAAAGTTATGGTAATTTATATATTTTGAAAATCGTTTTTTATAATAAAACTTCTTTCATTAACATGATTCAAAGTTGATGTAAGAACAGAAAAGATTCCTTGATTCGATAAGAATCGATTGACCTACAATCATAATACATTTTATTGAAGAGTTGGGAAGTTATGGTAATTTATATTATTTGAAATTCGTTTTTTTATAGTAAAATTTTTTTTATTAGCTTCATTTAAAAATGATGCAATAATATAAAAGATTCCTTGATTCGAGACCAGTCGATTGACCTATAATATTATCACACTTTATTGAAGAGAAAGGAAGCTACGGTAATGCATAATATTTGAAAATACGGGTTTTTATAGTAAAACTTCTTTCATTAGCACAATTCAAAGTTGATGCAAAAATATAATAGATTCGTTCGTTCGAGACGAATGAATTGACCTGCAATCATAATACATTTTATTGAAGAGTTGGAAAGTTTTGGTAATTTATATGTTTTGAAAATTGGTTTTTTATAGTAAAACTTCTTTCATCAACATAATTCAAAGTTGATGCCCAAACAGAAAAGATGCGTTGATTCGAGACGAATTGATTGACCTATAATGTTGATACATTTTATCAAAGAGTGAGGAAGCTACGGTAATGCATAATATTTGAAAATACGGTTTTTCATAGTAAAACTTTTTTCATTAGCACAATTCAAAATTAATGCACGAATGTAAAAGATTCCTTGGTTCGAGACCAATCGATTGACCTATAATATTACTACATTTTATTGAAGAGAAAGAGGAAGCTACAGTAATGCATAATATTTGAAAATACGATTTTTTATAATTAAACTTTTTTCATTAGCATAATTCAAAGTTGATGCAGGAATATAAAAGATTCATTGGTTCGAGACGAATCGATTGACCTAATCATAATACATTTTATCGAAGAGTTAGGAAGTTATGGTAATTTACATATTTTGAAAATCGGTTTTTTATGATATAACTTCTTTCATTAACATAATTCAAAGTTCATGCACGAACAGAAAATATTTCTTGGTTCGATAATCTTCGATTGACCTACAATTGTATTACATTTTATTGAAGAGTTGGGAAGTTATGGTAACTTTTATGTTTTGAAAATCGGTTTTTTATAGTAAAACTTGTTTCTTCAACATAATTCAAAGTTGATGCAAGAAAATAAAAGATTCCTTGTTTCAAGGATAATCGATTGACCTAGAATATTAATTCATTTTATTAAAGAGTTGGGAAGTTATGGTAATTTATATATTTTGAAAATCGGTTTTTTACAGTAAATCTTTTTCTTCAACATAATTCAAAGTTGATGCAAGAACATAAAAGATTCCTTGGTTCGAGCCGGATCGATTGACCTACAATCATAATACATCTCATCAAAGAGTTGGGAAGTTATGGTAATTTATATATTTTCAGAATCGGTTTTTTGTAATAAAAGTTATTTCATCAGCTCAATTCAAAGTTGATGCAAAAATATAAGAGATTCTTTGGTTCGAGACGAATCGATTGACCTAAAATTATTATACATTTTATCAGAGAGTAGGGAAGTCACGGTATTTTATATATTATAAAAATCGGTTTTTTTGTAGTAAAACTTTTTTCAATAGCATAATTCAAAGTTGATGCAAGGACATTAGGGTTCCTTGGTTCAGAAATAATCGATTGACCTACAATTATATTACACTTTAATAAAGAGTAGGGAAGTTACGGTAATTTATATATTTTGAAACTCCGTCTTTTCTAGTAAAAGTTTTTTTAATAGCATAATTTAAAGTTGATGTAAGCATATAAAAGATTCCTTGGTTCAAGTAGAATCGATTGACGTACAATCATAATACATTTGATCAAAGATTTGAAAAGTGATGGTAATTTATATATTTCGAAAATCGGTTTTTTATAGTAAAACTTTTTTCATTAGTTTAATTCAAAGTTGATGCAAAAATGATGCAAAAATGCAAGGATATAAAAGATTCCTTGGTTCAAAAGGAATCGATTGACCTACAATTATTTTACATTTCAATGAAGATTAGGGAAGTTACGGTAAGTTATATATTTTGAAAATCGCTCTTCTTTAGTCAAACTTTTTAATAGCATAATTCAAAGTTGATGCAAGCATATCAAAGATTCCTTGGTTCAAGTAGAATCGATTGACTTACAATTATGATATATTTTATTAAAGATTAGGGAAGTTACGGTCTTTCATATATTTTCAAAATCGGTTTTTTCTTTCAAAACTTTTCTCAATAGCATAATTCAAAGTTGATTCAAGGACATGAAAGATTCCTTGGTTCAAAAGGAATCGATTGACCTACAATTACATTACATTTTAATAAAGAGCAGGGAAGATACGGTAATTTATATATTTTGAAAATCGGTCTTTTTTAGTAAAACTTTTTAATAGCATAATTCAAAGTTGATGCAAGCATATAAAAGATTCTTTGGTTCGAGTAAAATCGATTGACTTACAATCATAATACATTTTATCAAAGAGTTAGGAAGTTATGGTAATTTATATATTTTGAAAATCGGTTTTTTCTAGTAAAACTATTTCCAGTAGCTTGATTCAAAGTTGATGCAAGAACATACAAGATTCATTGGTTTGAGCCGGATCGATTGACCTACAATCATGATACATTTTATCAAAGAGTTGAAAAGTTGTGGTAATTTATATATTTCGAAAATTGGTTTTTTACCTAAAACTTTTTTCATTAGCTCAATTCAAAGTTGATGCAAAAATGTAAGAGATTTTTTGGTTTGAGAGGAATCGATTGACCTACAATTATGATAGATTTAATTAAAGAATAGGAAAGTTACGGTATTTTATATATTTTGAAAATCGTTTTTTTCTTTTAAAACTTTTTTCAATACCATAATTCAAGGTTGATGCAAGGACATAGAAGATTCCTTTGTTTATAAGGAATCGATTGACCTAGAGTTATATTACATTTTAATAAAGAGTAGGGAAGCTACGGTAATTTATATATTTTGAAAATCGGTCTTTTTTAGTAAAACTTGTTAATAGCATGATTCAAAGTTGATGCAAGCATATAAAAGATTCCTTGGTTCGAGACGAATCGATTGACTTACAATTATGATATATTTTATTAAAGATTAGGGAAGTTACGGTAATTTATATATTTTAAAAATCGGTCTTTTTTAGTAAAACTTTTTTTAATAGCATAATTCAAAGTTGATGCAAGCATATAAAAGATTCCTTGGTTCGAGACGAATCGATTGTCCTACAATTATAATATATTTTATTAAAGAATAGGGAAGTTACGGTCTTTTATATATTTTTAAAATCGGTTTTTTCTAGTAAAACTTTTTTCAATAGCATAATTCAAAGTTGATGCAAGAACATAAAAGATGTGTTGATGCGAGACGAATCGATTGACCTATAATATTAATTCTATTGAAGAGTAAGGAAACTATGGTAATGCATAATATTTGAAAACACGGTTTTTTATAGTAAAACTTTTTTCATTAATATAATTCAAAGCTGATGCAAGAACGGAAAAGATTCCTTGGTTCGAGGCAAATCAATTCTTCTATAATATTAATACACTTTATTGAAGATTAAGGAAGTTATGCTTATTGATAATATTTGTATCATCTGTTTCAAACAGAAAAACTTTTTTCATCGACATAATTCAAAGTTGATGCACTCACGCTTCCCTATGACTACTATGAAGTTGACCTTACGGTATATATATATATATATATATATATATATATATATTTCTTAAATATGATAACTGATTACTTTTTTTTGTGACATAAAAGTATTAGTAACCAGTTCCTTTCAAAAGTAACTCACCCACTCCCTTAAACTGAACCAGTGAAATTGTCACTGGTTGAATCAGTATTCTAAGTTATCACTGGTGACCCAGTGATTTCCCGATTCTGGCTGGGCGAACCAGTAAGTGACTCAATCAAAACAATTACTGAAATATACCAGTGACGCCAAATGATATGTTCAACCAGTGATATAACTCTCCACGCGGCCAACAATTGAACCTCCAGTCGTGTCGATCGTAATGCAGAATTCTACTGATTGAACCAGTGAAATCTCACTGATGATCAGTGACACACTTTTGATCAGTGACACACTTTTGACTGTTTCAATCAGTGAGATTACACTGAAAATCAGTAAGATTTCACTGAAAATCAGTGAGATTTTACTGGTTCATTTTAAGAGAGCATCACTACTTCAAATCAGTGACTCTTGACTGATTCAAATTCAGACTTTCAAGTGTAGGTCATACCAACTCGATTCGACAATGTCGTTACGTCAGCTCAACATTCCTATTGAAAGAGAATGGTTAAACTCTAGAATTTCAATATTGAGATGATTCAGCCTTTAATAAGAACTCTAAGCCGCGTTGGCTGGGCGACGTAATTTCCGTAGCATTCGTTCTGCCGGATCTCGCGACCTTATTTTAACGGGGGTAGGTGTAGTTTACCCCGAATTGCTCGATTCCGACTAGTGCTGAGAAGCAGGCCAAAGGATAGATTTTTTTTTTTTTTTTTTTTTTTTTTTTTCTAGATCTGGCTAGTACGTGCCTCGAGTGCAAGAGTGTGTACCTACTTATGTACTTTCGTACAATCGTTCGAGGTCTTGAAATTGTCGTTTTCTTTATGCCAGCTTTCACGTGCTCACAGTTACCGTCGCAAGGATTTCGGATTCGATTTTCTTAAAAGGAAGCCGCGAATTCACCTTCACTTTCTAGAAAAAAAATCAGTCAAAAAAAAAAATCAGTGGGAATTAAAAAAAAAGGTTTCAAGTGATGCATTTTTTGACTGAAATAATGAATTTTCAACTAAAGAAATACATTTTTAATGGAGAATTTCATCTTTCAACCAAATAGTTTATTTTTTAACAACAACAAAATGAATTTTTAAGGAAGAAGATTCATTGTCTAGAAAAAAGACGAATCTTTAACAAAGTACATAAATTTTCAACTGAAAAAGAGATATCTTCAATTAAAAAATATACATTTTGAACCAGTGAAGGATAAAGTATTAGTTGAAAAAATTATTTAAAAAAAATCTATTTTTAACAAACAAATTTTAAACAAAATACATGAATTTTGAACCAGATAGTTGAATTTTCAACCATCCACTGTCAGTTAACAACAAAAAGTGGAATAAAGTAATTTTTAATTGAGAAATGAATGTCCAATCAAAAACAAAAGAAAAACGAAATTTCAACAAAAAAATTTTAATTTTCAATAAAATAGTTGAATTTTCCCCTAAAAATGAAATTTTCCACCGAAAATTGAATACTTATAATCTCAATTAAAAAAATTATTGAACATGAAAATGAATTCTTAACGAACATTCGGTGTCTCCAAAAAAAGACAAATCTTCAACAAAGAATATGAATTTTCAGCCAAAAATCAGAGAAATTTTCAACTAAAATACATCCATTTTCAGCCAAAAATAAAATAGTTAAGTTGGAAATATTATTTTTTCAAAACTCATTTTTAACGACAGAAAAACTAATTTTGAACAAAATGGTTAAATTTTCAACCAAATATTTGAATTTTCTACTAAGAAATACATCATTTTTACAAATACGGAATGGTTTAATTTTCAGTGAAAAAATGAATGACAACATTTTTTTTTATCAAAATACATGAATTTCCAAAAAAATAGTTGAATTATCAAACTAAATTTTTGAATTTTCAAATGAACAAGGTCAACTTATAAAAAAATGTGATAAATTATTTTTCAGTTAAAAAAATAATGTTTAACAAAAAAAAATGGAACAGAATAGTTCAATTTTCAATGAAAGATGAATTCACAACTAACAGAAAGAATCTTCAACTGGAAAAATTAATTTTTCAAAGAAGAGTTTAACTCATAACCAGGTAGTTTAATTTTTAAACAAAAAGATCAATTTTCAATTTGAAAACATACATTTTCAACCAAATATTTTAATTTTCCACTAAAAAATATCAATTTTCCAAAAATTAAATAGTGAACGGATATGAATAATTAAACCAAAATAACAAATTTTCAAACTAAAAATAAAAATTCTCAACCAAGAAGATCAATTTTCTACAAAAAAGACGAATCTTCAACCAAATGTATAATTTTTTAACCAAAGAAGAGACATTTTCAACAATCTAGTTAAATTTCTGACTAATAAATATAAATTTTGAACAAAAAATTTGATAATACAATTTTTAGTTGAAAAAATTATTTTTCAAACAAAAAAAAAACTACTTTCAAACAATACAAATTTCGTTTCCAACGAAAAAGATTTATTTTAAATCCAAAACAAAAATAATTTTGTATCCAAGAAAATTTTTTTCAAGAAAACAGTTGAATTATCGATCAAAGAAGATTTCTTCTTCTCAAAATAGTTGAAAAAATTTTTCTTGGATACAAAATTATTTTTTTTTTGATTTAAAATAAATCTTTTTCGTTGGAAACGAAATTTTTTGGTTGAAAATTCAATCGTTTTGTTAAGCTATCGTCTTTTGGGAAAGATATTTCATCTTTTTAGATTTGAAATTCATCTATTTTGTTGAAAGTGAAATTCTTATTTTGAATATTAAACTTTTCTAATTGTTGATTGAACTGTCTTCTAAAAAATTCGTATTTTTGGTTTCAAAATTCAATTTCAATGTTGGAAAAGTCATCTTTCTTGATTGAAAATTCATCTGCTTTGTGCAATCCAGTACTTCGGAGTAATCCACTTGTACTTTGGAATAATCCACATGCAATTTGAAGTAATCCACTTTTATTCCAACGTGATCAACTTTTAATCCATCGTAATCCACTTAAATGTGGAGTAATCCAAAATAATCCACTTGTAATTTGAAGTAATCCACTTACACTCTGAAGTAATCCACTTTTAATGCAGCGTAATCCACTTTCAATCCAATGTAATCCACTTTTAATCCAGTGAAATCCACTTGTAATTTGAAGTAATCCACTTGTAATTTGAAGTAATCCACTTACAATCTGAAGTAATCCACTTTCAATCCAATGTAATCCACTTTCAATCCAGTGAAATCCACTTGTAATTTTGAGTAATCCACTTGCAATCTGAAGTAATACACTTTTATTCCAATGTAATCCACTTTTAATGCAGCGTAATCCACTTTCAATCCAATGAAATCCACTTTTAATCCAGCGTAATCCACTTGTAATTTAAAATGATATAGTTTTAATACGGGATTATCAACTTGTAATTTAAAGTAATCCATTTTCAATCTGGAGGAATCGAATTTTATTCCAATGTCATCCACTTTTAATCCAGCATAATCCACTTGTGATTTAGAATAATACGGTTCTAATACGGGATTATTCACACATAATTTGAAGTAATCCACTGGCAATCTGAAGTAATCCACTTGTAATCCAATGTAATCCACTTTCAACCCAGCGTAATCCACTTGTAATTTAAAATGATATAGTTCGGATACGAGATTATCCACTTGTAATTTGGAGCAATCCACTTGCAATCTGAAGCAATCCACTTGAAACCTGAAGTAATCCACTTGCAATCTGAAGTAATCCACTTTTATTCTATTGTAATCCACTTTTAATCCAGAGCAATCAACTTGCAATTTGAAGTAATCCTTTTGCAATCTGAAGTAATCCCCTTTTAATCCAATGTAATCCACTTTTGATCCAGGGTAATCAACTTGTGATCTAAAATAATACTGTTCTAATACGAGATTATGCAATTGTAATTTGAAGTAATCCCCTTGCAACCTGGAGTAATCCACTTTTAATCCAAAGCAATCCACGGTAATTGAATTATAATGTGGAGCAATCTAGTTCTAATCTAAAAAAATCCACTTGTAATTTCAAGTAATCCACTTGCGATCTGAAGTGATTGACTTTCGATTCAATTCAATCCACTTTCAATCCAGCGTAATCCAATTGTAATTTGAAATAATGCAGTTCCAATACGAGATCATCCACTTGTAATTTAAAGTAATCCATTTTCAATCTGGAGCAATCCACTTTTATTCCGAGGTCATCCACTTTTAATCCAGCGTAATCCACTTGTGATTTAAAATAATACAGTTCTAATACGAGATTATTCACATATAATTTGAAGTAATCCACTTGCAATCTGAAGTAATCCACTTTTAATCCAGGATAATCCACTTGTAATCTAAAATAATACAGATCTAATACAAGATTATCCACTTGTAATTTGAAGTAATCCACTTGCAATCTGAAGTAATCCACTTTTAATCTAATGTAATTCACTTTTATTTCAGTGTAATCCACTTGTAATCTAAAATAATACAGATCTAATACAAGATTATTCACTTATAATTTGAAGTAATCCACTTGCAATCTGAAGTAATTTCCTTTTAATCCAATGTAATCCACTTCTTATCCAATGTAATCCACTTTTAATTCAGCGTTATCCACGTTCAATCCAGGGTAATTTACTTATACTGTGGAGTAATCCAGTTCTGATCCAAAATAATCTAATTGCAATCTGAAGTAATCCACTTGTAATCCAATGCAATCCACTTTCAACCCAGCGTAATCCACTGGTAATCTAAAATGATATACTTCTTATAAGAGATTATCCACTTGCAATTTGAAGTAATCCACTTTTAATCCAGAGCAATCAACTTGTAATTTGAAGTAAACCACTTGAGATCTGAAGTAATCCCATTTTAAATCCATATATTCCACTTTTGATCTAATGTGATCCAGTTTTAATTCAGCGTTATCCACGTTCAATCCAGGATAATTTACTTATACTGTGGAGTAATCCAGTTCTAATCCAAAATAATCCACTTGCAATCTGAAGTAATCCACTCGTAATCCAATGTAATCCACTTTCAACCCAGCGTAATCCACTGGTAATCTAAAATGACATAGTTCTAATACGAGATTATCCACTTGTAATTTGAAGTAATCCACTTGCAATCTGAAGTAATCCACTTTTAATCCACTTTAATCCAATTTTAATCCAGCGTAATCCACTTGTAATCTAAAATAATACAGTTCTAATACGAGATTATCCACTTGTAATTT
>CAKNXH010082891.1:2313-13027 GCA_932178445.1 Andricus quercusramuli
AAAAAGCAATAAACAGTTATTTTAATTGAAACATTCGAATAATTTTTACTTTATATTTTCCTGCAAAATTTAATTAATATTAACTTTTTAAACTAATTTCATAGAAAAGTGAAATATATGTACATATAATATTGGAAGCAGAATTCAGATACTTATTTCACAACATCACAAAAATTCAAAATAAATAGCATCAAACTATAACTTTCATTACAACATTCAAATAATTTTTACATTACATTATTGAACATTTTTACTTTCATTTCTAAAAATTTCATTTAATCATAACCTTTTATGCTAATTTCAGAACTCATTTTTAAAACATTTTTAAAAATTTTCTCTTCAATTTATGAAAATATGATTTATTAGTAATCTTTTATAGTAATTTGAGAAAAAATTAAAACATGTTCACATATAATTTTGAAAATTGAATTGAGATAATCATTTCACAACATCACAAACATTGCCATAAATTAAATAATTTAAAAAATTATGTAATTGAAATGTTATTTCAAATATGAATAACCTTTTATTATGCAAATTATACCCAGTAATAAATTACAACCTGAAAGTGAATTATCAATTTATGTTTCTGAATGTGAAACAATTTAAATTCAATATTGTGGTTAAAATCAATTAGCTAACGATTAAATAAACAGTTCACAACATAAAAACACTCAAACAATTATTTTTATCGAAACAATCAAATTATTTTTACTTAATATGTTTTTGTTAATTTGAGCTTTCATTTCTGAATACTTTAATTTATTAATAAACTTTGGAAAAACTCCAGAAAAATTAAGTTCTAATAGAATCAATAATCAAAACATGAAAAGCATTACACAAATGTTTTCATTGAAATATTCAATTAATTTTTCATTCATATTATTAAGATTTACAATTGAAGGACTTGAAATTTAAATGATTATTAATATTTTATACAAATTTTATAAAAAAACCAAAACATATAATTTCTGAAAATTGAATACAGATAATCATTTCAGATCATCGCAATCATTTAAAAAAATTATATAATTATAATGAAAGTATAAAAAAAAATTTATCATAAAAATTATAGCCAAGATTCAATTACATAAACATTACAGTGAATAATCAATTCATATTACCTAATTAAAATCAATCAAAATTCAATCTTTATGTAATTCAATATTGTGAAAAAAATTAAACAGTACATAATTAATTAATCAGTTTAGAGCATGAAATGTATCAAATAATTATTTTCATTTAAACATTTAAATAATTTTTACTTTATATTGTTATGAAAATTTGAATTATTAATAATCTTTTATCCTACTTTCAGAAAAAATAAAATCATATGTACATATAATTTTGAAAATTGAATTCAGGTACTCATCCCTCAAGGTCAGAAACAATTTGACATTTATGTAACTGGAATAAGGCTATTTCAAATACAAATAAATTTGTATTATACAAATTTTATCCAGCAATATTCAATTACATAATCTCAAAGTAAATGATCAATTTATGTTACTTAATTAAAGAATTTTAAACTTCAATTGTTATATAATTTGATATTATGAAAAAAATGAATTAGCTAATACTTAATATAATAATTTTTTTAACTAATTCCATATAAAAGTAAAATATATGTACATATAATATTGATAGCATAATTGAGGTACTTATTTCACAACATCACAAAAATTTACAAAAATTATCCAATTGGAATAGAGGTACTTTGGACATAAATAATCTTTTATTATAAAAATTATAGCTAATATTCAATTACATAGCCTTGAAGTAAAAATGACTAAGAAAACTTCCTCCATAAAACTAGAACGGCGGTTACGAGTTTTCATCTATAGGAGAATATATATATAGGAAGGAGGATTATTATGCATAATAAATAAAGAATTTAACTTATGTTAAAAGTAGATTTCTTATTTTATTGATCACCGATAATAGGGAGATTTTGTTTAGCGTTCCGTACCTTGTGGTAAATACCGAAGTCACGTGTTGACGTTACTGCGCATGCTCGGTGAGTTTAGCGTTACTTTTTCCGCTATCCGACGTTCGTTAGCGTATCATTTACTACAAAATGGCGACTATCATGATCTGGACCAATGGAGGTTACCTGTTTTTATATGAAGCATTCTCATCATCGCTATATTACATCCGCTACATGAATTAAGAAGTTTTTGTTCATAAATTTCAAATTTGATACTTTTTTTAATATATATTGCTACGTCTGCTCTTGTATCTCTACAATCATGTATTGCCTCGTAATTTTTAAAATTATAAAACCTTGTTTCATTTTTGAACAACCAAGTCTCAGTTAGAATAACTATATCTATATCAGTAACTTTTTTTCTAATATTTTTAGTTCTTCATATGAATTTCTGATACTTCTTATATTTAAGCACATTACCTTTAGCCTTTTAGCCATTGTATATATATATATATATTAGCGTAGTCTGCATGTTTCTTTCCCGTCTTTCCCGCATTCGTAATCTACGGAAAAAACCTCTCGAAATAATGTGCCACTCTAGCGTAAGTAAAATTCTTGTTACACAGTGTATCCGATCAATTTTTACCGTGTGCAAGACCTAGCGTTCGTGATTTTATTACGGACAATGAATATTTCTCATAAAATCTCGTGCATTTTTGCTTCGTATTTTTAGTGAAGCCGCTCAACTTCTTCATTTTACTGGAAGTGTAAAATCCATGTTGTCCATCAAAAAGCCATATACGCCAGTGTTTTGGCTAAAAGTACCACAATTGAAATTGCTGGGGTAGGCAGAACGATGAAGGAGGGTAGGTCGGAGATGGTCAGTATAAACGCGAAATATGTTACGTAAACGGTGGAGCAGATGGGTATCGTTGGATTAGAGCTTGAGTTTCCCTCGGTGCGGTTTTCAGACTTTAGAGGACCGTATCTGGGCCTTTTTTATTTTCCTTTTTAGGATAGCCAAAGCGACTCCAAACTCGACGTACGCTTTACTTCCCCCGAGGGGATTTATCGCGGGCAGAGCAGTTCAACGGTCTTTCGCGAGTCGAACGTGTTATAAACCCGTCTAATCGATTTTCTTCTCCACTGCTTCTAATGGAACGCTAAAACATTTGCCGCACCGCGCCGGCTGATAACTAAATTATTACAAAAGCATCGTGTCGAAAGTGGACTGAATTATGGACGGAACGATTACCAGTTAAGTAGGAAAGTAATGAGCAAGATGGAGATTAAAGAGAAAGGAAAAAAGGAAGAAAATTCGCAATTTAATTGAAGGAATTTCATGTTTGAGGATGTTTCAACGCTGGCTCTTTAGTGGGAAGCTTTTTAAGGGTGTCTGTTTTGGATGGATGATCTTAAGGGGGTCATCTCGTGTGACAGCCTTTTTTTTAAGGTTTTCCGAAATTTTTTGTAGCGAATTTAAAAAACACAGAGCTTCCAAATTTTTACAGTATGTTTATTCAGTCTTAGTAGTAACTCTGAATTTTTATATGCAAAAATATGATCTTGATCATGAGTTTTATTGAGCGAATTGCAACCGTATAAAAAAAAGGTAGGTAAACGGCGACCATGATTCTGTCAGAGTGGCTCATCCGAAATCAAAAAACATAATTGGATGTTAATCTATAGGTGAATGGCTATCGTCGGAAATAGGATTTTTTGAAAATTTTGAAAACTGAATTTTTTATATGCTTTCAAACATTAAGACCCAAAATTTCATGATTTTTTGCGATTATTTTGTTACCTAAATATCTAGCTGTTTCAACTAATTTTGACAGCTAAACAATTTTTTTCAGTGCTAACGGTAAATTTTTTCATTTCTCTCGGTCAATTATTAATTTAATTATTCACAAACTGATACAAGGTCAATAGTTTAACCATGAATTTATTTATTCAAAGTTCAAAATTTTGTCTCTTAAATAGGCTGAAAGATATTAAAATTCTAAATAAAGAGCCCGGGATGAATATTTGTCGATTTTTCCTTCCTCATAGATTTTTTATTATTTTATTTTTTGAAATACAGTCATGATTTCAGTCCATATTAGATTTTCAATAAAGAAGCAAAATTATGTTAACTTATTCCAAATTACCAAAAATTCAATAAAAAAATTACCGGATTCAATTAAAAAAATATCTATACATTTCCGGAAATTTATAAAAATTGTCGGTCATTTCTGGTGATTTTACAAGTAAATATGGTAACTTACAATAAATTACCCAAAATTCATTTTCTCGAATTTCCAGGAATTTCCGGAAATTTATGAAATTTTTCGGTAATTTGTGGTAATGTTATCGGTAAATACGGTAACGATATTTCAAAATATAATTATTTTACATGTACAACATTATTCAGTTCGAAACCAGAATCTGTTATAGCGTGTAGTGAAAGCTCTTTTTCAACGTAAATAATTATCTATTATAGTTTAACTTTTTTTAAATTTGACTATTTTCAAACGATATTTCAAAATATAATTGTTTCTCCTACATGTACAGCATTATCCGGTTCAAAACTAGAATATGTCATCGTCAGTAGTTAAAGCTCTTTTTTGAATATACAGAATTATCTATTATGATTCAACATTTTTTTTAATTGGACTAATTTCAAATGATAGTTTAAAATATAATTGTTTCTTTTACATATATACAACATTATTCGATTCCAAACTAGAATGTGTCATCGCGTGAAGTGAAGGCTCTTTTTCAAAGACCATAATTATCCATTATAATTAATGAATTTCTTTAATTTCAAAAGATATTTTAAGATATAATTGTTTCTTTCACATGTACAACATTATTCGGTTCAAAACTAGAATATGTCATCGCGAGTAGTGAAAGCTCTTCTTTTAACATACAGAATGATGTACTTTAATTAATTTAACTGTTCTTAAAGTTAATTAATTCAAAACGATATTCTAAAATGTAATTGTTTTACATGTACAATATTATTCGGTTCGAAACCAGAATCTGTCATCGCCTGTAGTGAAATATCTTTTTCAACGTACAGACTTATCTATCATAATTAACGAAACTTTGTTTGAATTTGTCTAATTTCAAACGATATTTTAAAATATAATTGTTTCTTTTACACGTACACCATTATTTGGTTCGAAATTAGAATTTGCTATCGCGAGTGGTGAAAGCTCTTTTTTTAACATACAGAATTATCTATCATAATTTTACCTTTTTTTTAAAGACTAATTTCAAACGATATTTTAAAATATAATTGTTTTACATGTACAACATTATTCATTTAAAAACTAGAATGTATCATTGCGAGTAGTGAAAGCTCTTTTTTAACGTACAGAATTATCTACCATAATTGATTAAACTTTTTTTCAAATTTGAATAATTTCAAACGATATTTTCAAATATAATTATTTTACATGTACAGTATTATTCGGCTCAAAACTAAAATATGCCATTGCAAGTAGTGGGAGCCCTTTTTTAGCATACAGAATTATCTATTATGATTCAGCTTCTTTAAATTTGACTAATTTCGAACGATTTTTAAAATATAATTGTTTCTTTTACATGTACAAAATTATTCGGTTCGAAACTAGAATTTGCTATCGCGAGTAGTGAAAGCTCTTTGTTAACATACAGGATTATCTATTATGATTCATCTTTTTTGTTTTTAATTTGACTGATTTCAAACGACATTTCAAAATATAATTGTTTCTCCTACAGGTACAGCTTTATTCGGTTCAAACCCAGAATCTGTCATCGCGTGTAGTGAAAGCTCTTTTTTAACATACATAATTATCCATTTATGATTTAACTTTTTTTATATTTGAATAACTTCAAACGATATTTCAAAATATAATTGTTTGTTTTACGTGTACAACATTATTCGATTCTAAACTAGAATGTGTCATCGCGAGTAGTGAAAGCTCTTTTTTAACGCACATAATTATCTATTATAATTTAAATTTCTTTCAAACGATATTTTATAATATAATTGTTTTACATGTACAACATTATTCGGTTCTAAACTAGAGTGTCATTGTGAGTAGTGAAAGCTCTTTTTTAAGGTACAGAATTATCTATTATAATCAACTTAACTTTAGAGCTAAAATATTTTTTTCTGATGAATAAAAATTTTATCGTAACATTATGGTGAAATACTTCGCATAAACTATAGACTCAAACAAAGTTACAACCAAAAAGCTTTAATTTTTAACAACATTTACAACCAAAAATATGAATTATCACCCAAGAAAATTAATTTTATACCGAAACAGATGGATTTTCATCGAAAAGTTGAATTTTTTAGTTAAAAAGATAAATTTTCAACCAAATATTTCAATTTTCACACGGAAACAAAAATTTTCAAAAAAATTAATTTTCAATTGAAAATTGAACAACCTTCAACAAACAGTGATAGGAATGTTAAAAATGAAAATTTTTGGTTCAAAATTGATTATTTTTATGAAAAATTATAACATTTTGAAAAAAAGTATTCTTTTTGATAAGAATTAATTTTTCCAACTGAAAATTTACTTACTCCACTTTAAATTGTCAATACATATTTTTAGTTAAAAATTCAATTATTTGGTTACAAAATATTTTTTTTGAATTAACAATTTTTCGTAGAAAATTAATCTGCTTACTGGGAAATTAATTCATCTTTTTGGCTGAAAATGGTTCTTTTTTTTTGTTGAAAATTATTTTCCGAAACTAAAAATTCAACTATTGCATTTTTAATAGAAAATTAATCTTTTTGAAAATTCACCTTTTTGGTTGGAAATAAGTTTTTTTTGTTACAAATTATTTGCTTAAACTGAAAATCTAACTTCCATTTTTGATTGTGAATTAATCTTTTTTAGTTGAAAATCCAACTATGTCGTTAAAACTCTTCTGGGTTAAATTTCATCTCCTTGGTTCAAATTTCAAATATTTTGTTTAAAATTCATTTTTTTGGTTCAAAATTTAACTATTTGGTTGAAACTTATCCACTTTGTTGGAAATTGAAAAAAAATGTTGACAGGTTATTTTCTGGTTCAAGGTTCATTATTTTAATTTGAAATTCATATCTTCAGTTAAGAATTTAGCTATTTGTTGAAGGTTTGTCATTTTTTGGTTAAAAATTAAATCACTATTTGAAAATTCATCTTTTTTGATTGAAAATTAAAATATTTGGTTGAAAATTTATCTCTTTAACTAGAAAGTTCAACTACTTAGTTGAAAATTGATCTGTTTTGGTAGAAAATTAATTTTCTTAGTTGATAATTTATGTTTTTGGTTGCAAAATAAACAATGTGGTTAAATTTTCACATATTTTATTGACAATTAAATAATTTTGTTAAAAATTGAATCTTTTTGGTTGCAGCGTTTGAAGTGAGTCAAATTTAAAAAAAAAGTTAAATTGATTATAATAGATAATTCTGTAAGTTAAAAAAGAGCTTTCACTACTTCGCGATGACACATTCTAGTTTAGAACCAAATAATGTTGTACACGTGAAGGAAACAATTATATTTTAAAATATCGTTTGCAATTAGTCAAATTTAAGAAAAAGTTAAATCATAATAGATAATTCTGTATGTTAAAAAAAGAGCTTTGACTACTCACGATGGCATATTCGAGTTTTGAACCAAATAATGCTGTAAATGTAGGAGAAACAATTATATTTTGAAATATCATTTGAAATTAGTCAAATAAAGAAAAATAAATTATAATAGATAATTCTGAATAATGGAAAAAGAGCCTTCACTACTCACGATGACAAATTCTAGTCTAGAACCGAATAATGTTCTACATGTAAAACAATTATATTTCAAAATATCGTTTGAAATTAGTCAAATGTAAAGAAAGTTGAATTATAATAGATGATTATGTACGTTGAAAAAAAGCTTTCACTACTGGCGATGACACTTTATAGTTTTCAAGCAAATAATGTTGTACATGCAAAAGAAACATTTATATATTGAAATGTCGTTTGAAGTTATTCAAATTTAAAAAAAGTTAAATCATAAAAGATAATTCTGTATGTTAAAAAGAGTTTTAACTACTCACTATGGCATATTCTAGTCTTAAACCAAATAATTCAACAATTATATTTTGAAATATCTCTTGAAATTAGTAAAATTAAGAAAAAGATTAATTATAATAGATACTTATGTACGTTAAACAAGAGCTTTCACTACTCGTGACACAGTCTAGTTTAGAACCAAGTAGTTTTGTACATGTAAAAGGAACAATTAAATTTTAAAATATCATTTGCAATTAGTAAAATTGAAGATAAAGTTAAATCATAATAGATAATTATGTATGCTAAAAAAGAGCTTTAACTACTTACGATGGCATATTTCAGTTTTGAACCGAATAATGCTGTATATGTGGGAGAAACAATTATATTTTGAAATGTCGTTTGAAAGTAGTCAAATTAAAAAAAAAAAGATGAATTACAATAGATAATTCTGTATGTTGAGAAAGGAGCTTCCACTACTGGCGATAGCAAATTCTAGTTTCAAGCCGAATAATTTTGTGAATGTAAAAGAAATATTTATATTTTTAAATATCGTTTAAACTTAGACAAATTCAAAAAAAGTTTCGTTAATTATGATAGATAATTCTGTACATTGAAAAAGAGCTTTCACTACATGCGATGACATATTCTGGTTTTGAACCGAATAATGTTGTACATGTGAAAAAATTACATTTTGGAATATTGTTTTGAATTTGCTAACTTTAAGAACAGTTAATTAAATTAAAATAGATAATTCTGTATGTTAAAAGAAGAGCTTTTACTACTCGCGATGGGATATTCTAGTTTTGAACCGAATAATGTTGTACATGTAAAAGAAACAATTATATTTTAAAATATCGTTAGAAATTAGTCAAATTTCAAAAAAAAGTTAAGTTATGATAGATAAATCTATATGCTATAAAAAGAGCTTTCACTACTCGGTATGGCATATTCTAGTTTTGAACCGAAGAATGTTGAAAATGTAAAAGAAACAATTATATTTTGAAATACAGTTTGAAATTAGTCAAATTTGAAGAAATTAAATTGTAATAAATAATTATGTATGTTGAAAAAGGGCTTTCACTACTCTCAATGGCATATTTTAGTTTTGAACCGAATTATGTTGTATATGTAAAATAATTATATTTTAAAATATTGTTTGAAATTACTCAAGTTTGAAAAAAATTTAAATCAATTATAGTAGACAATTTTGTATGTTAAAGAAAGAGCTTTCACTACTCGCGATAGCAAATTCTAGTTTCGAACCGAATAATGTTGTAATGTAAAAGAAACAAATATATTTTAAAATATCGTTTGAAATTAGACAAATTCAAAAAAAGTTCCGTTAATTATGATAGATAATTCTGTACGTTGAAAAAGAGCTTTCACTACACACGATAACAGATTCTGGTTTTGAGCCGAATAATGTTGTACATTAGAATATCGCTTTGAATTATATAACTTCAAGAACAGTTACATTAATTAAAATAGATAATTCTGTATGTTAAAAAAAGAGCTTTCACTACTCGCGATAGTAAATTTTAGTTTCGAACCGAATAATATTGTACATGTAAATTAAACAATTATATTTTAAAATATCGTTTGAAATTAGACAAATTTGAAGAAAGTTGAATTATAATAGATACTTATGTACGTTAAACAAGAGCTTTCACTACTCGTGACACATTCTAGTTTAGAACCGAATAGTTTTGTACATGTAAAAGGAACCATCAAATTTTAAAATATCGTCTGCAATTAGTCAAATTTAAGATAAAGTTAAATAATAATAGATAATTATGTATGTTGAAAAAAAGCTTTAACTACTCACGATGACACATTCTAGTTTAGAACCGAATAATGTTCTGCATGTAAAACAATAATATTTTAAAATATCGTTTGAAGTGAGTCAAGTTTAGAAATAATTTAATTGATTATAATAGATAATGCTGTACGTTAAAAAAGAGCTTTCACTACTCGCGATGACACATGACATCATGACACATTATATAATTGATTAAATTTTCTCACTCTCATAATTCAAAGTTGATGCGAGAATAGAAAAGTCGTGTTGACTCAAGGCGAATCGATTGACCTACAATATTAATTAATTAATTAATTAATTTTCAACATTTTCAACGATTTTCTTTGCGATCAAATAAATGAATTTTCAACTAAAAAAGATAAACTTGCAACCAAAAATGAAATATTTAATTTTACAGTAAAAAAAATAATTATTCAACCCATATCAAAAAACAAATTGTCAAGAAAATAGCTAAACATCACAAATTTTTAACAAAATACGTACATTTCCAAGAAATAGTAGATTTTCAATTGATTTTCAAGAATTTTGAACCAGAAAACTGAATTTTTAACAAAGTAGTTCAGATTTTAACCGAGTAGTTGAATTTTCAACGAAGAATATCAATTTTCAACAAAAAATTGAATTTTTAACAAAATACATGAAATATGAATATATGTATATTAACATAATATAAATACATATGAATTTAGAATTCGCTATGGAGAAATTAAATTTCCAGTTCAAAACATTATAATTCAACGAAAAAAAAAACGAATTTTCAAGAAAATAGTTCAATTTTTAACGAAATAGTTCAATTTTCAACCAGAAAGATAAATTTTCTAGGAAGAAGATTCATTTTCTATCAAAAAGATAAATTTTTAAGCAAAAACCTTTTATTTCTACCAAAAAAGACAAACATTCAACAAAATACGTGAATTTTCAACCAAATAGTTAAATTTT
>CAKNXH010082892.1:2314-12897 GCA_932178445.1 Andricus quercusramuli
AAAAAGCAATAAACAGTTATTTTAATTGAAACATTCGAATAATTTTTACTTTATATTTTCCTGCAAAATTTAATTAATATTAACTTTTTAAACTAATTTCATAGAAAAGTGAAATATATGTACATATAATATTGGAAGCAGAATTCAGATACTTATTTCACAACATCACAAAAATTCAAAATAAATAGCATCAAACTATAACTTTCATTACAACATTCAAATAATTTTTACATTACATTATTGAACATTTTTACTTTCATTTCTAAAAATTTCATTTAATCATAACCTTTTATGCTAATTTCAGAACTCATTTTTAAAACATTTTTAAAAATTTTCTCTTCAATTTATGAAAATATGATTTATTAGTAATCTTTTATAGTAATTTGAGAAAAAATTAAAACATGTTCACATATAATTTTGAAAATTGAATTGAGATAATCATTTCACAACATCACAAACATTGCCATAAATTAAATAATTTAAAAAATTATGTAATTGAAATGTTATTTCAAATATGAATAACCTTTTATTATGCAAATTATACCCAGTAATAAATTACAACCTGAAAGTGAATTATCAATTTATGTTTCTGAATGTGAAACAATTTAAATTCAATATTGTGGTTAAAATCAATTAGCTAACGATTAAATAAACAGTTCACAACATAAAAACACTCAAACAATTATTTTTATCGAAACAATCAAATTATTTTTACTTAATATGTTTTTGTTAATTTGAGCTTTCATTTCTGAATACTTTAATTTATTAATAAACTTTGGAAAAACTCCAGAAAAATTAAGTTCTAATAGAATCAATAATCAAAACATGAAAAGCATTACACAAATGTTTTCATTGAAATATTCAATTAATTTTTCATTCATATTATTAAGATTTACAATTGAAGGACTTGAAATTTAAATGATTATTAATATTTTATACAAATTTTATAAAAAAACCAAAACATATAATTTCTGAAAATTGAATACAGATAATCATTTCAGATCATCGCAATCATTTAAAAAAATTATATAATTATAATGAAAGTATAAAAAAAAATTTATCATAAAAATTATAGCCAAGATTCAATTACATAAACATTACAGTGAATAATCAATTCATATTACCTAATTAAAATCAATCAAAATTCAATCTTTATGTAATTCAATATTGTGAAAAAAATTAAACAGTACATAATTAATTAATCAGTTTAGAGCATGAAATGTATCAAATAATTATTTTCATTTAAACATTTAAATAATTTTTACTTTATATTGTTATGAAAATTTGAATTATTAATAATCTTTTATCCTACTTTCAGAAAAAATAAAATCATATGTACATATAATTTTGAAAATTGAATTCAGGTACTCATCCCTCAAGGTCAGAAACAATTTGACATTTATGTAACTGGAATAAGGCTATTTCAAATACAAATAAATTTGTATTATACAAATTTTATCCAGCAATATTCAATTACATAATCTCAAAGTAAATGATCAATTTATGTTACTTAATTAAAGAATTTTAAACTTCAATTGTTATATAATTTGATATTATGAAAAAAATGAATTAGCTAATACTTAATATAATAATTTTTTTAACTAATTCCATATAAAAGTAAAATATATGTACATATAATATTGATAGCATAATTGAGGTACTTATTTCACAACATCACAAAAATTTACAAAAATTATCCAATTGGAATAGAGGTACTTTGGACATAAATAATCTTTTATTATAAAAATTATAGCTAATATTCAATTACATAGCCTTGAAGTAAAAATGACTAAGAAAACTTCCTCCATAAAACTAGAACGGCGGTTACGAGTTTTCATCTATAGGAGAATATATATATAGGAAGGAGGATTATTATGCATAATAAATAAAGAATTTAACTTATGTTAAAAGTAGATTTCTTATTTTATTGATCACCGATAATAGGGAGATTTTGTTTAGCGTTCCGTACCTTGTGGTAAATACCGAAGTCACGTGTTGACGTTACTGCGCATGCTCGGTGAGTTTAGCGTTACTTTTTCCGCTATCCGACGTTCGTTAGCGTATCATTTACTACAAAATGGCGACTATCATGATCTGGACCAATGGAGGTTACCTGTTTTTATATGAAGCATTCTCATCATCGCTATATTACATCCGCTACATGAATTAAGAAGTTTTTGTTCATAAATTTCAAATTTGATACTTTTTTTAATATATATTGCTACGTCTGCTCTTGTATCTCTACAATCATGTATTGCCTCGTAATTTTTAAAATTATAAAACCTTGTTTCATTTTTGAACAACCAAGTCTCAGTTAGAATAACTATATCTATATCAGTAACTTTTTTTCTAATATTTTTAGTTCTTCATATGAATTTCTGATACTTCTTATATTTAAGCACATTACCTTTAGCCTTTTAGCCATTGTATATATATATATATATTAGCGTAGTCTGCATGTTTCTTTCCCGTCTTTCCCGCATTCGTAATCTACGGAAAAAACCTCTCGAAATAATGTGCCACTCTAGCGTAAGTAAAATTCTTGTTACACAGTGTATCCGATCAATTTTTACCGTGTGCAAGACCTAGCGTTCGTGATTTTATTACGGACAATGAATATTTCTCATAAAATCTCGTGCATTTTTGCTTCGTATTTTTAGTGAAGCCGCTCAACTTCTTCATTTTACTGGAAGTGTAAAATCCATGTTGTCCATCAAAAAGCCATATACGCCAGTGTTTTGGCTAAAAGTACCACAATTGAAATTGTGGGGGTAGGCAGAACGATAAAGGAGGGTAGGTCGGAGATGGTCAGTATAAACGCGAAATATGTTACGTAAACGGTGGAGCAGATGGGTATCGTTGGATTAGAGCTTGAGTTTCCCTCGGTGCGGTTTTCAGACTTTAGAGGACCGTATCTGGGCCTTTTTTATTTTCCTTTTTAGGATAGCCAAAGCGACTCCAAACTCGACGTACGCTTTACTTCCCCCGAGGGGATTTATCGCGGGCAGAGCAGTTCAACGGTCTTTCGCGAGTCGAACGTGTTATAAACCCGTCTAATCGATTTTCTTCTCCACTGCTTCTAATGGAACGCTAAAACATTTGCCGCACCGCGCCGGCTGATAACTAAATTATTACAAAAGCATCGTGTCGAAAGTGGACTGAATTATGGACGGAACGATTACCAGTTAAGTAGGAAAGTAATGAGCAAGATGGAGATTAAAGAGAAAGGAAAAAAGGAAGAAAATTCGCAATTTAATTGAAGGAATTTCATGTTTGAGGATGTTTCAACGCTGGCTCTTTAGTGGGAAGCTTTTTAAGGGTGTCTGTTTTGGATGGATGATCTTAAGGGGGTCATCTCGTGTGACAGCCTTTTTTTTAAGGTTTTCCGAAATTTTTTGTAGCGAATTTAAAAAACACAGAGCTTCCAAATTTTTACAGTATGTTTATTCAGTCTTAGTAGTAACTCTGAATTTTTATATGCAAAAATATGATCTTGATCATGAGTTTTATTGAGCGAATTGCAACCGTATAAAAAAAAGGTAGGTAAACGGCGACCATGATTCTGTCAGAGTGGCTCATCCGAAATCAAAAAACATAATTGGATGTTAATCTATAGGTGGATGGCTATCGCCGGAACTGGGATTTTTTGAAAATTTTGAAAACTGAATTTTTTATATGCTTTCAAACATTAGGACCCAAAATTTCATGAATTTTTGCGACTATTTTGTTACCTAAATATCTAGCTGTTTCAACTAATTTTGACAGCTAAACAATTTTTTTCAGTGCTAACGGTAAATTTTTTCATTTCTCTCGGTCAATTATTAATTTAATTATTCACAAACTGATACAAGGTCAATAGTTTAACCATGAATTTATTTATTCAAAGTTCAAAATTTTGTCTCTTAAATAGGCTGAAAGATATTAAAATTCTAAATAAAGAGCCCGGGATGAATATTTGTCGATTTTTCCTTCCTCATAGATTTTTTATTATTTTATTTTTTGAAATACAGTCATGATTTCAGTCCATATTAGATTTTCAATAAAGAAGCAAAATTATGTTAACTTATTCCAAATTACCAAAAATTCAATAAAAAAATTACCGGATTCAATTAAAAAAATATCTATACATTTCCGGAAATTTATAAAAATTGTCGGTCATTTCTGGTGATTTTACAAGTAAATATGGTAACTTACAATAAATTACCCAAAATTCATTTTCTCGAATTTCCAGGAATTTCCGGAAATTTATGAAATTTTTCGGTAATTTGTGGTAATGTTATCGGTAAATACGGTAACGATATTTCAAAATATAATTATTTTACATGTACAACATTATTCAGTTCGAAACCAGAATCTGTTATAGCGTGTAGTGAAAGCTCTTTTTCAACGTAAATAATTATCTATTATAGTTTAACTTTTTTTAAATTTGACTATTTTCAAACGATATTTCAAAATATAATTGTTTCTCCTACATGTACAGCATTATCCGGTTCAAAACTAGAATATGTCATCGTCAGTAGTTAAAGCTCTTTTTTGAATATACAGAATTATCTATTATGATTCAACATTTTTTTTAATTGGACTAATTTCAAATGATAGTTTAAAATATAATTGTTTCTTTTACATATATACAACATTATTCGATTCCAAACTAGAATGTGTCATCGCGTGAAGTGAAGGCTCTTTTTCAAAGACCATAATTATCCATTATAATTAATGAATTTCTTTAATTTCAAAAGATATTTTAAGATATAATTGTTTCTTTCACATGTACAACATTATTCGGTTCAAAACTAGAATATGTCATCGCGAGTAGTGAAAGCTCTTCTTTTAACATACAGAATGATGTACTTTAATTAATTTAACTGTTCTTAAAGTTAATTAATTCAAAACGATATTCTAAAATGTAATTGTTTTACATGTACAATATTATTCGGTTCAAAAGCAGAATCTGTCATCGGGTGTAGTGAAATCTCTTTTTCAACGTAAAGAATTATCTATCATAATTAACAAAACTTTTTTTGAATTTGTCTAATTTCAAACGATATTTTAAAATATAATTGTTTCTTTTACATGTACAACATTATTTGGTTCGAAACTAGAATTTGCTATCGCGAGTAGTGAAAGCTCTTTTTTTAACATACAGAATTATCTATCATAATTTTACCTTTTTTTTAAAGACCAATTTCAAACGATATTTTAAAATATAATTTTGTTACATGTACAACATTATTCGTTTAAAAACTAGAATGTATCATTGCGAGTAGTGAAAGCTCTTTTTTAACGTACAGAATTATCTAACATAATTGATTAAACTTTTTTTCAAATTTGAATAATTTCAAACGATATTTTAAAATATAATTATTTTACATGTACGGCATTATTCGGATCAAAACTAAAATATGTCATTGCAAGTAGTGGAAGCTCTCTTTTAACATACAGAATTATCTATTAGGATTCAACTTCTTTAAATTAGACTAATTTCGAACGATTTTTAAAATATAATTGTTTCTTTTACATGTACAAAATTATTCGGTTCGAAACTAGAATTTGCTATCGCGAGTAGTGAAAGCTCTTTGTTAACATACAGGATTATCTATTATGATTCATCTTTTTTTTTTAATTTGACTAATTTCAAACGATTATTCAAAATATAATTGTTTCTCCTACAGGTACAGCATTATTCGGATCCAACCCAGAATCTGTCATCGCGTGTAGTGAAAGCTCTTTTTTAACATACATAATTATCCATTTATGATTTAACTTTTTTTAAATTTGAATAACTTCAAAAGATATTTCAAAATATAATTGTTTATTTTACGTGTACAACATTATTCGATTCTAAACTAAAATGTGTCATCGCGAGTAGTGAAAGCTCTTTTTTAAGGTACAGAATTATCTATTATAATCAACTTAACTTTAGAGCTAAAATATTTTTTTCTGATGAATAAAAATTTTATCGTAACATTATGGTGAAATACTTCGCATAAACTATAGACTCAAACAAAGTTACAACCAAAAAGCTTTAATTTTTAACAACATTTACAACCAAAAATATGAATTATCACCCAAGAAAATTAATTTTATACCGAAACAGATGGATTTTCATCGAAAAGTTGAATTTTTTAGTTAAAAAGATAAATTTTCAACCAAATATTTCAATTTTCACACGGAAACAAAAATTTTCAAAAAAATTAATTTTCAATTGAAAATTGAACAACCTTCAACAAACAGTGATAGGAATGTTAAAAATGAAAATTTTTGGTTCAAAATTGATTATTTTTATGAAAAATTATAACATTTTGAAAAAAAGTATTCTTTTTGATAAGAATTAATTTTTCCAACTGAAAATTTACTTACTCCACTTTAAATTGTCAATACATATTTTTAGTTAAAAATTCAATTATTTGGTTACAAAATATTTTTTTTGAATTAACAATTTTTCGTAGAAAATTAATCTGCTTACTGGGAAATTAATTCATCTTTTTGGCTGAAAATGGTTCTTTTTTTTTGTTGAAAATTATTTTCCGAAACTAAAAATTCAACTATTGCATTTTTAATAGAAAATTAATCTTTTTGAAAATTCACCTTTTTGGTTGGAAATAAGTTTTTTTTGTTACAAATTATTTGCTTAAACTGAAAATCTAACTTCCATTTTTGATTGTGAATTAATCTTTTTTAGTTGAAAATCCAACTATGTCGTTAAAACTCTTCTGGGTTAAATTTCATCTCCTTGGTTCAAATTTCAAATATTTTGTTTAAAATTCATTTTTTTGGTTCAAAATTTAACTATTTGGTTGAAACTTATCCACTTTGTTGGAAATTGAAAAAAAATGTTGACAGGTTATTTTCTGGTTCAAGGTTCATTATTTTAATTTGAAATTCATATCTTCAGTTAAGAATTTAGCTATTTGTTGAAGGTTTGTCATTTTTTGGTTAAAAATTAAATCACTATTTGAAAATTCATCTTTTTTGATTGAAAATTAAAATATTTGGTTGAAAATTTATCTCTTTAACTAGAAAGTTCAACTACTTAGTTGAAAATTGATCTGTTTTGGTAGAAAATTAATTTTCTTAGTTGATAATTTATGTTTTTGGTTGCAAAATAAACAATGTGGTTAAATTTTCACATATTTTATTGACAATTAAATAATTTTGTTAAAAATTGAATCTTTTTGGTTGCAGCGTTTGAAGTGAGTCAAATTTAAAAAAAAAGTTAAATTGATTATAATAGATAATTCTGTAAGTTAAAAAAGAGCTTTCACTACTTCGCGATGACACATTCTAGTTTAGAACCAAATAATGTTGTACACGTGAAGGAAACAATTATATTTTAAAATATCGTTTGCAATTAGTCAAATTTAAGAAAAAGTTAAATCATAATAGATAATTCTGTATGTTAAAAAAAGAGCTTTGACTACTCACGATGGCATATTCGAGTTTTGAACCAAATAATGCTGTAAATGTAGGAGAAACAATTATATTTTGAAATATCATTTGAAATTAGTCAAATAAAGAAAAATAAATTATAATAGATAATTCTGAATAATGGAAAAAGAGCCTTCACTACTCACGATGACAAATTCTAGTCTAGAACCGAATAATGTTCTACATGTAAAACAATTATATTTCAAAATATCGTTTGAAATTAGTCAAATGTAAAGAAAGTTGAATTATAATAGATGATTATGTACGTTGAAAAAAAGCTTTCACTACTGGCGATGACACTTTATAGTTTTCAAGCAAATAATGTTGTACATGCAAAAGAAACATTTATATATTGAAATGTCGTTTGAAGTTATTCAAATTTAAAAAAAGTTAAATCATAAAAGATAATTCTGTATGTTAAAAAGAGTTTTAACTACTCACTATGGCATATTCTAGTCTTAAACCAAATAATTCAACAATTATATTTTGAAATATCTCTTGAAATTAGTAAAATTAAGAAAAAGATTAATTATAATAGATACTTATGTACGTTAAACAAGAGCTTTCACTACTCGTGACACAGTCTAGTTTAGAACCAAGTAGTTTTGTACATGTAAAAGGAACAATTAAATTTTAAAATATCATTTGCAATTAGTAAAATTGAAGATAAAGTTAAATCATAATAGATAATTATGTATGCTAAAAAAGAGCTTTAACTACTTACGATGGCATATTTCAGTTTTGAACCGAATAATGCTGTATATGTGGGAGAAACAATTATATTTTGAAATGTCGTTTGAAAGTAGTCAAATTAAAAAAAAAAAGATGAATTACAATAGATAATTCTGTATGTTGAGAAAGGAGCTTCCACTACTGGCGATAGCAAATTCTAGTTTCAAGCCGAATAATTTTGTGAATGTAAAAGAAATATTTATATTTTTAAATATCGTTTAAACTTAGACAAATTCAAAAAAAGTTTCGTTAATTATGATAGATAATTCTGTACATTGAAAAAGAGCTTTCACTACATGCGATGACATATTCTGGTTTTGAACCGAATAATGTTGTACATGTGAAAAAATTACATTTTGGAATATTGTTTTGAATTTGCTAACTTTAAGAACAGTTAATTAAATTAAAATAGATAATTCTGTATGTTAAAAGAAGAGCTTTTACTACTCGCGATGGGATATTCTAGTTTTGAACCGAATAATGTTGTACATGTAAAAGAAACAATTATATTTTAAAATATCGTTAGAAATTAGTCAAATTTCAAAAAAAAGTTAAGTTATGATAGATAAATCTATATGCTATAAAAAGAGCTTTCACTACTCGCTATGGCATATTCTAGTTTTGAACCGAAGAATGTTGAAAATGTAAAAGAAACAATTATATTTTGAAATACAGTTTGAAATTAGTCAAATTTGAAGAAATTAAATTGTAATAAATAATTATGTATGTTGAAAAAGGGCTTTCACTACTCTCAATGGCATATTTTAGTTTTGAACCGAATTATGTTGTATATGTAAAATAATTATATTTTAAAATATTGTTTGAAATTACTCAAGTTTGAAAAAAATTTAAATCAATTATAGTAGACAATTTTGTATGTTAAAGAAAGAGCTTTCACTACTCGCGATAGCAAATTCTAGTTTCGAACCGAATAATGTTGTAATGTAAAAGAAACAAATATATTTTAAAATATCGTTTGAAATTAGACAAATTCAAAAAAAGTTCCGTTAATTATGATAGATAATTCTGTACGTTGAAAAAGAGCTTTCACTACACACGATAACAGATTCTGGTTTTGAGCCGAATAATGTTGTACATTAGAATATCGCTTTGAATTATATAACTTCAAGAACAGTTACATTAATTAAAATAGATAATTCTGTATGTTAAAAAAAGAGCTTTCACTACTCGCGATAGTAAATTTTAGTTTCGAACCGAATAATATTGTACATGTAAATTAAACAATTATATTTTAAAATATCGTTTGAAATTAGACAAATTTGAAGAAAGTTGAATTATAATAGATACTTATGTACGTTAAACAAGAGCTTTCACTACTCGTGACACATTCTAGTTTAGAACCGAATAGTTTTGTACATGTAAAAGGAACCATCAAATTTTAAAATATCGTTTGCAATTAGTCAAATTTAAGATAAAGTTAAATAATAATAGATAATTATGTATGTTGAAAAAAAGCTTTAACTACTCACGATGACACATTCTAGTTTAGAACCGAATAATGTTCTGCATGTAAAACAATAATATTTTAAAATATCGTTTGAAGTGAGTCAAGTTTAGAAATAATTTAATTGATTATAATAGATAATGCTGTACGTTAAAAAAGAGCTTTCACTACTCGCGATGACACATGACATCATGACACATTATATAATTGATTAAATTTTCTCACTCTCATAATTCAAAGTTGATGCGAGAATAGAAAAGTCGTGTTGACTCAAGGCGAATCGATTGACCTACAATATTAATTAATTAATTAATTAATTTTCAACATTTTCAACGATTTTCTTTGCGATCAAATAAATGAATTTTCAACTAAAAAAGATAAACTTGCAACCAAAAATGAAATATTTAATTTTACAGTAAAAAAAATAATTATTCAACCCATATCAAAAAACAAATTGTCAAGAAAATAGCTAAACATCACAAATTTTTAACAAAATACGTACATTTCCAAGAAATAGTAGATTTTCAATTGATTTTCAAGAATTTTGAACCAGAAAACTGAATTTTTAACAAAGTAGTTCAGATTTTAACCGAGTAGTTGAATTTTCAACGAAGAATATCAATTTTCAACAAAAAATTGAATTTTTAACAAAATACATGAAATATGAATATATGTATATTAACATAATATAAATACATATGAATTTAGAATTCGCTATGGAGAAATTAAATTTCCAGTTCAAAACATTATAATTCAACGAAAAAAAAAACGAATTTTCAAGAAAATAGTTCAATTTTTAACGAAATAGTTCAATTTTCAACCAGAAAGATAAATTTTCTAGGAAGAAGATTCATTTTCTATCAAAAAGATAAATTTTTAAGCAAAAACCTTTTATTTCTACCAAAAAAGATAAACATTCAACAAAATACGTGAATTTTCAACCAAATAGTTAAATTTT
>CAKNXH010082893.1:0-21426 GCA_932178445.1 Andricus quercusramuli
AAATATTTTGTTGGAAATTCATCTCTTTGGTTAGGAATTATTTTTTTCTGTTTGAAAATTTATTCTTTTAACTGAAAATTCGACTATTTTATTTTTTCTTTAGTATTTATCTTTTTCAGTTGAAAATTCCACTATCTGGTTAAAGATTCAAACAGTTTGTTAAAAATTAATTTTTTTAACTGAAAATTTGACTACACTATTTTTGCTTGAGTATTTATCTCTTTTAGTTGAAAATTCAACAAACTGGTTAAAGATTCAAATATTTTGTTGGAAATTCATCTCTTTGGTTAGGAATTATTTTTTTTTTTTGAAAATTTATTTTTTTAACTGAAAATTCGACTATTTTATTTTTTCTTTAGTATTTATCTTTTTTAGTTGAAAATTCCACTATCTGCTTAAAGATTCAAATAGTTTGTTAAAAATTAATTTTTTTAACTGAAAATTTGACTACACTATTTTTGCTTGAGTATTTTTTTTCTAATTGAAAATTCCACTATCTGGTTGAAGATTCAAATGGTTTGTTAAAAATTAATTTTTTTAACTGAAAGTTTGACTATTCTATTTTTGCTTGAGTATTTTTCTTTCTAATTGAAAATTCCACTATCTGGTTGAAGATTCAAATGGTTTTTTAAAAATTAATTTTTTTAACTGAAAATTTGACTATTCTATTTTTGCTTGAGTATTTATCTCTTTTAGTTGAAAATTCAACAAACTGGTTAAAGATTCAAATATTTTGTTGAAAATTCATCTCTTTGGTTAGGAATTATTTTTTTGTTTGAAAATTAATTTTTTTAACTGAAAATTCGAATATTTTATTTTTGAAAATTCAAGAATATGGTTAAAGAATCAAATATGTATTTTGTTGAAAATTCATCTCTTTGGTTAGGAATTATCATTTTTTTTTGTTTGAAAATTAATTTTTTTCAACTGAAAATTCGACTATTCTATTTTTTCTTAAGTATTTGTCCTTTTTAGTTGAAAATTCCACTATCTGGTTAAAGATTCAAATAGTTTGTTAAAAATTAATTTTTTTAACAGAAAATTTGACTATTCTATTTTTGCTTGAGTATTTATCTTTTTTAGTTGAAAATTCGTCTTTTTAGTATAAGAATTCATTCTTTTTAGTAGAAACTTCATTTTTTCTGGTTAAAAATGGTACTTTTTGGTTGAAAATTTCTTTGCTTGAAGATTCAACTATTTTTTGGAACTTCGCATTTATAGATAAATTCTACTGTTGAACTATGTTAAAAATTTGGGTTTCTTTTTGTTCAAAATTTACATTTTCGGGTTGGAAAATCCAATCTTTTGTAAAAAAATTTTTAAATTTTGTTGAAATTTTTTTTCCTAACTGAAATATCATTTATGGTTGACAATTCGTCTTTTTTAGTAGATAATCAGGCTTCGTGGTTCAAAATTCATTTTTTAAATTAAAAAATTCAACTGTTTTGTTGAAAATTTATCTTTATGGATGAATTCCACTGTTGCATTTTTTTTTGTTCGAAATTCACATTTTCGTGTTGAAAATCAATCTGTTTCGGAGAAAATTCATCGTTTTTGCAGGAAATTAATCTTCTTGGTCGAAAATTCATATTTTTGTTGAAAATTCATATTTTCGGGTTGAAAATTCCATTTTTTTGAAAGAAAAATATTTTTTCACTGAAATATCAACTGTTTCGTAGAAAATTATACAATTTGCTCATTTTTTTTTTCATTGATTGAAAAATATTTTGTGGTTGAAAATTCAACTTTTTATTTGAAAAGTCGTCATTTTTGGCAACAAATTCAAATATTTCTTTAAAAACTCAACTGTCTTGTAAAAAATTAAACACTTTGGTTAATTTTTTTTTTCTCTATTGAAAAATCTTTTGTGGTTGAAAATTCCAATTTTTATTAGAAAAGTTATGTTTTTAGTAGAGAATTTATCTTTTTCGTTGAAAATTTACATTTTCGGATTAAAAATTCAACTGTTTAATAGAAAATTCAATAATTTCCTTGAATTTTTTTTATCTGAAAAATCTGTTGTGACTGAAAATTATTCAACTCTTTTGACGAACATTTTTTTTTTATGAATTCAACTGTTTTGGATTTAAAAAACAAATCTTTTCTGTTTGAAATAGTTCAAATACTTTATTAACAATTGTTTTTGTTAGAAATTTATTATTTCAGCTAAAAAATAATTTCTTTGTTTAAAAACAAAACTTTTTAAAATTAGTCTCTTTTGGGTAAAAAATCGTCTATTTTTTTGAAAATGCTTAGAAGGCACAAATAAAATCTAGAATGTCTAGGTCATCATAAATTTAAGGAAGATTTTTTTTTTATAAAAGGAAAATCTATTTTGGATATTTTATTGACCGTCGATTAGCCGCACCCTTATCTATATATATGAAAAGATAAAAAAGGGTCGGAACTCATCCATAAATTTCAATAAAGTGTAGTGTCTATCAGGAATATATAAATATCAAGTTATAAATAAAATCTTTAATATATCCAAGAAATCTATAATAGCTTCAAACAAATAATTAAATTTTCAACCAAGAGGATTAATTTTTTTCAAACAAATTTTTTTCAAAATACATAAATTTTCAACCAAACAGTTAAATTTTCAACTAAAAAATATAAATTTTCAACAAAAAATGAAATAGTTAAATTTTTGGTTAAAATATTAATTTTCAACAAAGTAGTTCAACTTTCGATCAATTAATTAAAATTTATACCAAATTGTTAAATTTTCAAGTTGAAAATACCAATTTTCTACAGGAGTTGAATTTTCAAAAAAAAATTTTATTTCAACCGAAACAGTTCAATTATTAACCAGGAAAGATTTTTCAACCAAAAAAAAAGTTCTACAAAAATAGATGAATTTTTGAACCAAGAATATCAATTTTTTACCAAAAAGGACGAATTTTCAACAAAATTTATGAATTTTCAACAAAATAGTTGAATCTTCAACGAAACATTTGAATTTTCAACTATAAAGAACAATTTTTAATAACAACGACCAAGCAGTTGAATTTTCAACCAAAAAAGATTTTTTAGTCAAGAAAGAAAAAAATTTCAACTAAATTGTTAAATTTTCAAGCCGAAAAAAATATTATTTTTTTTGAACTGTTGAAGTTTCAACTAAAAAGGGTAAATTTTCAATAAAAAATAGAATAGTTACACTTTTGGTTTAAAAAATTAATTTTCAACAAAAAAAAACGAATTTCTAACACAGTAGTTAAATCTTTAACCAAAAAATGAAATAAACCTTTAAATAAAATGATAATAATTAATTATATATATAATTAATTATTTATTATTCAATATACAATAATTAATAATTACATTTTCGATAAAAAACTGTTAATTTAAAAAAAATTAATCTTCAAACAAAAAGTTGATTTTCCAACCAAAAATGATGACTTTTTAAAAAAATTGTTGAGTTTTCAACAAAATAGTTAAATCTTCAAACAAATATTTGAATTTTCAACTAAAAAAGATTTTCCAGTCAAGAAATAAAAAAGTATCAATCAAATTTTTGAATTTTGAAGCCAAAAGGACGAATTTTCTACAAAACAGTTCCATTTTGAACCGAAAAGTTAATTTTTACCACATACTTGAATTTTCAACTTAAATAGATAAATTTTTAACTAGAAATGGAATAGTTACATTTTCGGTTAAAAAATTAATTTTTAACAAAAAAAAACGAAATATTAACCAAATAGTTGAATTTTTATCAAAAGAAATGAAATTAAATTTTCACTAATAGGATGAATCTTCAACTAAAAAATTAATTTTCTAACAAAGTAGTTAAACTTTCGATAAAATAATTTTTCTGTGAAATTAATTAATTTTAAAAATAAAAATATGAATTTTTTTCTAATAAAGTTGAATTTTTAATGAAAAAGATGAAATTTCAACAAAAGAAAAGAATTTATAAACCAAAAAGACGAATGTTCAACAAATTAGATGAATTTTCAACCGAAAAGGTTACTTCTTAAAAAGATAGAATAGTTGAAATTTCAACAAAAAACGTTGAATTTTCATCCAGAAAGGGATATTTTATAACAAAATTGTTGAATCTTCAACAAAATAGTTAAAACTTCAAACAAATTTTTTAATTTTCAACTAAAAAACATAAATTTTTCACAAAAACATAAAAAATTTCAACAAAATGATTAAATGTTTAACTAAAGAGATGAATTCAAAAAAAATATATATATATCAACAAACTAATGAATTTTAAAGCCTTAAAAGAACGAATTTTCGACAAACAATTGAATTTTTAACAGAAAAATTAATTTTTGAATAAATAAAAAATTGATAACTAGTTGAATTTTCTCTCAAAATAGAATTTTCTTTCAAAAATTTTTTTTTTTTCAACAAAGTACAGAGAATTTTCGCAAATAAATTATTATTATTTAACCCAGAACAGCGAAGTTTTGGCAGGGAGTGGGAATTTTGAAAAATAATTTTAATTCTGATTTAGAAATATAAAATTTCTGTTAAAATTCATCATTCTTTTCCAAAATTCCAAAAAACTTTCAAACTGTTTCGAAAACTTTAAAAATCGTCTGAAATCACTGAAATATTTTAAACTATTTCAAATTGCCCGGTAAAAATTAGTAATTGGCCAGGAGAAAACCGCGAATTTTCAATTATTCATCGAGTAAAAAATGCACTATTTCAGGGCTAATTTCAGGTATTAAAATAAGATTTAGAGAAAGAAATCTCAAGTGGTACTAAAGTTGACCCGTCGGATTCAAAATCAAAAAATCATTTTTTCGAAAACGTAAAATTCTATATAATAAGGAAGTGAAACTTTTTTCTCTCAGAATTTTTTTTGCCAAACATTACTGAGATATGCAGCTTTGGAAAAAGTACTAGACGTCTGCCCGCGCAGACTGAACTTCGAGAACGCTGCCTGACAGGGCAGTCCTCGCGACGCATTAGCTGACAGCGCGGGCAGACGTCGAGTACTTTTTCTAAAGCTGAATATCTCAGTAAATTTTCAACGAATCGATATGAGATTTTACAAAAAAAAATTCAACATTGCTGAACAAATCACTCACTGGAAGTTGTTTGAAAGTCGAAGTTACCTAGACACTTTTTACTTGATTAAATCAGGGCCAAACTTTATTTCAATATTTCGTTTTTATTATTAAAAATAAACGTTGAATAAAAAAAATTCTCAGAAGAAAAAGTTTCACTTCCTTATTATCTAGAATTCTACATTTTCAAAAAATTGATTTTTTGATTTTGAAAATTTTATTTCTTTGAGACGATGGGACAATTCTTTAACGCGTTCTCGAGCGTCAGGCTGGTTATTACATCCGGCGGGTGAATTTGTGGGGACCCAGAGTCATTTGTTTCACATTAAAAATAATATTTGTACAGTGAGAAAAAATTAAAGACTCTTAGTCTTTTTTGAAGGAAAAAAAAATGTATTTCCTCTCACTGCGGAACGTGCTCAAGGAAGTTTACTTTGCCGCCTAACATCTGCCTTTAACTAATTAATCACTTTCCTAATGAAGTCCGACTGATATTTCCATCCCTGTTTAGGATGCGAGACTATTTTTAGAATTTTCCTTCTCATTCACTTAATAGTTTAATGGGACAGTGTCCATTTGATCGCCGTCTACCTGGTTGCTCTACCCCTTCCACCCAAATTCCGCCCATGCAAGCTGTGGGATCGCCAGACGCTGTCGCCGACTCTTTCCTAGCAGAGGGTTCCTTTTTAAACTAATGAGGAATAAAATAAGAAACTTTTTTCTTTATTTTACCATCAGTGTTTTAGAAATATTATATTTAAAATCTACATTCCTTGGCGATTCCAACGATATGTTGCCCTAACAGGTCGAAAATTGTAATAAGTGCGAAATGTTATTCTTCTTCCTAAGCTGAAAATTGGAATCGTTTTTTAGGCCATGTGTAGGTCGCAGACTACCTGGTTGCTCTACTCCTTCCACCCAAATTCCGCCCATGCAGCTGTGGGATCGCCAGACTCTGTCGCCGACTCTTACCTAGCAGTGGGTTCCTTTAAACTAATGAGGAATAAAATAAGAAACTTTTTTTTATTTTGCCATCAGTATTTTAGAAATATTATATTTTAAATCTACATTCCTTGGCGATTCCAACGATATGTTGCCCTAATAGGTCGAAAATTATAATAAGTGCAAAATGTTATTTTCCTTCATAGGCTGAAAATTAGAATTGTTTTTCAAGCCATGTGTAGGTCGCCGACTACCTGGATGCCCTACCCTCTCTACCCAAGTTCCCCTGATTAAGGTGTGGGATCGCCAGACGCTATCGCCAACCCTTCCTTTCTTGAAAATTCAAATTTTTATCGCACAAAAAAATTATGAAGAATCAAAAATTACATTTTACGGTAAGAAGATGAATAGACTAAAATTTTACACTCGAAAAAGACCTGCTTTGCTATTCATCACTTTAATATAAATTAAATTTTTGGACAAATTACACGAACCACGAAAAAAATTAATAGACAAAAGTTGTTCAATCAGAAAACAGCTACATATTTTTTATTAACAATTTTTTGATAGGATGCGTAATTCTTGTTTCAAATCGTGAAAAATAATATTAAAAATATATAAAAAATTGGAAAAATGACGCAAGGTACGAAAAAAGATGAATAGACAAAAGTTGTTCAACCAAAAAAAATCTACAAATTTGTTATAAACTTGTTTTATAAAAATACATTTTAGAATAAAAAAATTAACTTTTTGGAAAAACGATACAAGATACAATAACGTTTTATCTAACAAAATTTTTCGCATAAATTACATTTTAAAATTTTTCTAGAACCACTTTACGCTAGGCTGCATATTTTTGGTTCAAATCGTAAAACATAAAATTGAACATAAACAAATTAAATTTATGCAAAAACGACACAAGTTTCAATAAAATAGCTTAAAATAAACTTTTTTGTTGAAAATTAACTATTTCGTAGAAAATGTTTTTTGTTGAAGTTTAATCTTTTTTTATTGCAAATTCAACCATTTGGTTGAAAATTCAATTACTTGGTTATAAATTCAACCTTTTTTGAATTTTAAAATATTTATGGTTTATATTCAAAAATTCTTATCGAGAAATGCAATATTGACCTGGCAATCAAAAAATATTTTCATTTAAAATTAAAAAGATTTGAATTCATTGTATGTAACTTCAGAAAAGCAGTAAAACAAATTGCAACTTAATTTTTCATTTTTTAGGCCAAAAAGACGCATTGTCAACAAAAAAGTTAAATTTTCAACCAAAAAACATGTTATGCTCAAAAATAGTTAAATTTATAGTTTGAAAAAATAATTTTCTACCAAGAAATACGAATTTTCTATGAAAAACATTAATTTCAAACAAAATACTTAAATTTCAAACTTAAAAATATCTATTTTACACCAAAAATGGAATGGTTAAATTTTCAGTAAAAAAAAAATACTTTTCAACCGAAAAAAATACGATTTTTCAATAAAATAGCTAAATGTTCAATCGAAGAGATAATTCTTTTATAAAATCTCATCGAAGAAATGTAGGACTTGAATAATTTAAATTTATTTTATTTTATTTAAATTTATATTTCAACCAAAAAATATATTTATTTAAAAACAAAAACAGTTTAATTCAACGTAATTAGATTAATTTTTAACAAAAAAAAAAAGATTTTCCAGACAAGTAATACAAAATTTGTAACCTAATTTTTGATTTTCCAGGACAAAAAGACGAATTTTCAACAAAAATGTTGAATTTTTAATAACAATAAAATTTTACGGTCAAAAATAGTTAAATTGTTGTTTCAAAAATTAATTTCAAACAAAAAAAAATGGCCTTTTTAAGCTAAAAATACGGCTTTTCTACTAAAAAAAAGAATGTTCAAGAAAATAATTAAATTTCCAACCAAAGAGTAAAATTTATAACCAGAAAAAAAAATGAATTCTGAAGCAAACATATAATAGTAGACTTTTGTTCTAAAAGAATTAGCAAAGCAAAAAAAAAGTTTTTTTTTAAACATCTCATCATAATCAGAAGGTATTAGTTTTTATGTGAAAACTGACCAAAAAGAAAAGTAGACTTCGTTAACCAGCAATTTTGGATAAAAATTCTAAAAGTTATTGCATTTACAAAATTAAAAAAAAAAAAAAAAATTAAGACAAACAATGCATGGTGAATAAAAAAAAGATCTATAAATTTTTTCATGCTAATTTTTTTTATGGAACACGTAGTTTTTGTTTTAATCGTAAAAAATAAAATAAAAAATAAAAAAAATTAAATTTTCCGCCGAATAGTTAAATTTTCAACTTATAAAGGATAAATTTCCAACAAAAAATGGAATAGTTGCATTTTCAGATAAAAAGGGAATTTTTAACAAAACAAAAAAGAATTTTCAACCAAATTGTCGAAAAAAGCCAAAAAGACGAATTTTCAAAAAACCAGTTGAATGTCTAACTCAAATACATTTTTGAAACAATATTAACTGATTTTCGTAAATAAAATATGATAGAATATCGGTTGTTGGTTTTATTTTCGGAAAGAGGAAAAAAAGGAAATGCGACAAGACGTTTGGCAGAGGATTTGTGGTTATACTTTAACTTTATATCTTTTTTATATTGGGCACCTCACCAAAATGTCTCAATCATTACTTCCAGGAAAAATTATTTTAGCAATAAACAATGCGAAACTGTTAATTCTTGTTGATATTTATTTATTATATTATTAGGTATTTGTTAATTATCATTAATTATTTATAATTCTCTCCTTATACCTGAAAAGTTCAGGAAAGTTGAAGAATATAGAAAAAAATTCAACTTTATAGGTTAATTTGAGAAAATAATGTTATAAACAATTATGTTTTTTAATTTGTATTATTTATCATCTTATTATACCTGAAAAGTGTAGAAAATTTTGAAAAATGTAGAAAATAACCGCTATTTTCTAGATTTATTTTCAGAGAAGATGGTTATAAAAAATAATAAATTATTTAAACAAATTGCAAAACATCACAATATCAGTCACGTTTTAATGTTTTCCTAATGTATATATATTTTCACAATTAAATAAGATAAATTATAATAAAGTACAATAATCTGAAAATTGTAATTTTTTGTTAATTTTTTAAATAAAGTAAAATAATTTACATGTAAAATATATTTATTCAAATAATTGAAAAAATTGTTTATAATTTACAGAAGAACTCAGAATATTTCTGGAAACAATTCCGATCTGTCTTTGGATTAAATCTTTGTATTATTGAATATTGCGAAACCCGAGATGAAAATTATGATTCGAGGACTGAATTATAATCCTATTTTAAATTGAGGAAATGACGGAGACGGTATTTCTGTAAAGAAAAATTGACTAGCAATCTAAAGGAGTCAGAATTAGTGAATTATAAAATTATTTATAACAAAATTTCAAGTATAAAATAAATCCTCGATTTTTAAATTGATTTAGTAAAACATCAAGGGCGTTTTTAAATCAAAATGCTTCTAAAATTTATAAAAATATTATAAAAACGCGATTTTTATCTAAGAGAATTTTTTTATTCCATCACTGATAATCAGAAATCACATATAGGCGAGATTCCAGGCGAGACGAGATTCCAGACGAGGCGAGATTCGAGACGAGACGAGACGAGCTTCGAGACTAGGCGAGACGAGACTAGCTTCGAGACGAAGCGAGATTCGAGACGAGGCGAGATTCGAGACGAGGCGAGATTCGAGACGAAGCGAGATTCGAGGCGAGGTTCGAGGCGAGGCGAGATTCGAGACGAAGCGAGATTCAGAAAAGACAATAGTTGAGGCAAGGCAAGATTTGAGTTGAAATTTGAGACAGGGCACGAGAAAATATTTGTGAATAGTTTCGAGACGACTAGTACTTCGACTAATTTTAATTGTTAAGTATCCAAATTTTGAATTGATGAATTGTGAATGTTTGAATTTTGAAAATGTACAATTTTGAATATAAATTTAAAATTGAACTATTATTTTATATTAATATACAAAATTGTTTGTTTGTAAATTTAAAATGTACCAAGTTGCAAAATTACAAAAAAGTCAAAATTGAATTATTTGAGATTCAAATGTTGAAAATTGGACATTTTTAAATTAGAAGCACTTGAAATTAATTAAATGTGATCATGCATAATTGAATAATATTAAACTGATACTTCATAAATTGGACATTTTGAAACTAGTAGCGTGAAAAATAATTTTGAACTATTTCTTCAGAAAAAAAATTTATTTCAAATTGAAAGAAGAAATTTTATGTAGAAATCGTTCAAATCAGAACTTTTAACAAAAAAGATGAATTTTTAACAAAAAATTAATTTCCCTCATTTCCACTCACTTCCCTTACATCTTTCTTATTTTCCATAATTTCCCCTACTTCCCATATTACCCCTACTTCCCTCCCTAAATTTCTTCCTCTTTCCCCTCACATTCCTACTTTCCAATGCCCACTTCCACTACCACTCCCTAATACCCCTTCCCTAATCTTCCTTCAATTCCGCTACTTACTCTCCCTCATTTTCTCTCACTTGCGCTAATTCACCTCCCCTAATTTCCCCTAATACACCTACTCCCCCTCCTTTCACTTTCCCTACTTCCTCTCCAGTAAGTTACTCTAACTTTTGCTACTCCATCAGTTCCCCTACATCCCCTCACTTACACTCATTTCTCCTACTTCCACTAGTTTCCCTCTCCTCATTACCCCTTACCTTACCTAGTTCCACTACCCTTATTTCCACTCACTTCTCTTAAACCTTCCTCATTTCTCCTAATTTCCCGTACACACTCCTCATTTCCCCTCATTTCTCCTACTTTCCCATATTTCCCTACTTCCTCTCCCTAAATTTCTTTTTCTTTTCCCTCATTTCCTCTACTTCCCTCCCACTTTCATTCATTTCTCCTAATATGCCTCCCCTCGTTTCGCGTCACTTCCCTTACTTACCCACCCCTCGTTTTCCCACGCTTGCCCTAATTCACTTCCCCTTATTTCCCCTACTTTCTCTCCCCTGATTTGCTCCAGATACAAATTCCATCATAGAAAAATTATAATAGGCCTATAATAAATGTTCTACAATACTTTTGCGTTAAAAGGGAAAAGTGGAATTCGTTGAAAAGTGGTAAAGGATGGGAATAGGGGAAAGAGTGTGAAGTCTCTATTACGTATTTATAAACTGCTTATATTTTTAATATAAGGAAATAAAAAGCCAGCTGGGATTTACTGCTAGTTGATGAATAACTGATGAATTGCCATGCTGCTATAAATAATATTTCCAGTTGAGTGTCTTGAGAATCAGCACGTGTTAGTCGTGCGATATATTTATAGTTATACAGCGGAAAGGTGAATAGATTTACATACCTTGCAAAGTTTATCTCGAAGCATTCGTGTTTTTCTCTGAATAAATGCGGAAATGTGAATTCTACTTGCTTCCTTGCTTCCTTGCTTCCTTGCTTCCTCGCCGTCTGGCTTGCTTGAATAGTGTCTTTAACAGGTCTGTTTTAGCACTGCGCGTCTCACAATTGGCGTCACAAAACAAACGTCCGAAAATAAATTACAATCTTTATCTAAATCGGAAGTACTTCCTTCACTGCATTTTCAATCTGAAAAATTACCGGAAAACTTGAAAAACAAAAATAATTTATCACTTTATAAACGTTTATTACCCTGGCGCAAATTTCGGATAGGAATTAATTCTGAATCTTACAGAAACAATACGAATCAATCCGAATCTATCTGAACCAATCCGAAGAAAGTACTCAATTTCGTTCGATCAATATCGGTTAAAAATTAATTCGATTCTATCCGTCCCAATCCGAATCTATCCGAATCTATCTGAACCAATCCGAAAAAGTTCTCAATTTCGTTCGATCGAAATCGGTTAAAATTATTTTGACTCAATCCCTTCCAGTCCGAATCAATCCGTTCCAATCCTATTCAATCCGAAACTATCCGAATCTATGCGAATCTATCTAAACCAATCAGAAAAAATTCTCAATTCCGTTCGATCGAAATCGGTTAAAAATTAATCCAACCCAATCCGTTTCAATCCGCTCCAATCCAAATCAATGCAAATCTAGCCGAATCTATCTAAACCAATCCGAAAAAAGTTCTCAATTTCGTTCGATCGAAATCGGTTGAAAATTAATTCGACTCAATCTGTTCCAATCCGAATCAATCCGTTCCAATCAAAATCAATCCGAATAAATCCGAATCTATCTGAATCTATCTGAACCAATCGGAAAAAAGATCTCAATTTCGTTCGATCGAAATCGGTTGAAAATTAATTCGACTCAATCCGTTCCAATCCGAATCAATCAGAATTAATCCGAATCAATTCGAATCTATCTAAACCAATCCGAAAAAAGTTCTCAATTTCGTTCGATCGAAATCGGTTAGAAATTATTTCGATTCAATTCGTTCCAATCCAAATCGATGCAAATCTATCCGAATCTATTTAAACCAATCCGAAAGAAGTTCTCAATCGCGTTCGATCGAAATCGGTTAAATATTAATTTGACTCGATCCGTTCCAATGCGAATAAATTCGTTCCAATCCAAATCAATCCTAATCAATCCGAATCTATACGAAACCATCTAAACCAATCAGAAAAAAGTTCTCAATTTCCTTCGATCGAAATCGGTTGAAAATTATTTCGACTCAAACCGAATCAATCAGAATCTATCTAAACCAATCTGAAAAAAGTTCTCAATTTCGTTCGAACGAAATTGGTTAAAAATTAATTCGACTCAATCCGTTCCAATCCGAATCAATCAGAATTCAACTAAACCAATCCGAAAAAAGTTCTCAATCTCGTTCGATGGAAATCGGTTGAAAATTAACTCGACTCAATCTGTTCCAATCCGAATCAATCCGTTCTAATCCAAATCAATCCGAATCAATCGGAATCTATCTGAACCAATCCGAAAAAAGATCTCAATTTCGTTCGATCGAAATCGGTTAAAAAATTAATTTGATTCTATCCGTTAGAATCCGAATTAATCAGAATCAATCCGAATCAATTCGAATTCTCTAAACCAATCCGAAAAAAGTTCTCAATTTCGTTCGATCGAAATCGATTAGAAATTATTTCAACTCAATCCGTTCCAATCCGAATCAATCCGAATCTATCCGAATCTAACTAAACCAATCCGAAAGAAGTTCTCAATTTATTTCGATTGAAAACGGTCAAAAATTAATCTGAATCAATCCGATCTAATCCGAATCAATCCGTTCCAATCCAAATCAATCCGAATCTATCTGAACTAATCCGAAAAAAGATCTCAATTTCGTTCGATGGAAATCGGTTAAAAATTAATTTGACTCAATCCGTTCCAATCCGAATCAAAAAGAATAAATCCGAATCAATTCGAATCTATCGAAACCAATCCGAAAAAAGTTCTCAATTTCGTTCGATAGAAATCGGTTAGAAATTATTTCGACTCAATCCGTTCCAATACGAATTAATCCGAATTTATCCGAATCTAACTAAACCAATTCGAAAAAAGTTCTCAATTTCGTTAAATCGAAATCGGTTAAAAATTAACTCGACTCGATCCGTTCCAAACCGAATAAATTCGTTCCACTCCAAATCAATCCTAATCAATCCGAATCTATACGAATCTATCTAAACCAATCAGAAAAAAGTTCTCAATTTCCTTCGATCGAAATCGGTTAAAAATTAATTCGACTCAATCCGTTCCAATCCGAATCAATCCGAATCTAACTAAACCAATCCGAAAAAAGTTCTCAATCTCGTTCGATCGAAATCGTTTGAAAATTAATTCGACCTAATCTGTTCAAATCCGAATTAATCCGAATCTATCCGAATCTATACGAATCTATCTAAACCAATCAGAAAAAAGTTCTCAATTTCCTTCGAGCGAAATCGGCTAAAAATTAATTCGACTCAATCCGTTCCAATCCGAATCAATCCGAATCTAACTAAACCAATCCGAAAGAAGTTCTCTATTTCGTTCGATCGAAATCGGTTAAAAATTAATTCGACTCGATCCGTTCCAGTCCGAATAAATTCGTTCCAAATCAAATCAATCCTCATCAATCCGAATCTATCTAAACCAATCAGAAAAAAGTTCTCAATTTCCTTCGATCGAAATCGGTTAAAAATTATTTCGACTCAAACTGAATCAATCCGAATCAATCCGAATCAATCCGAATCAATCCGAATCAATCCGTTCCAATCCGAATCAATCCGAATCTAACTAAACCAATCCGAAAAAAGTTATCAGTTTCGTTTCGATCGAAATCAGTTGAAAATTAATTCTACTCAATCCGTTTCAATCCGAATCAATCCATCAATTTTAAGTTCGGATTAAACCGGATTGAGTCAGAATAATTTTTAACTGATTTGGTTTGAACGAAATGCATCACTTTTTTCGGATTGGTTCGGATTTAGTTGGGTTGGTTCGGATACAGATTTCGGAATAATTCGGAATGATTCGGAATGAATTCCTATCCGAAACTTTCATCAGGATAGCGCAGACCTTGGACTCTCTTCAGAGATTAAAAATAGTGTAAATAATGTCAAAAATTAAAAAAAAAATAGTAATATGACAAATTTCACTCCACAACTTTACACTTCATAGGTTTTCCATATTTTTTAAGATTAATACTGAAATAAATAAATTTCAGAAAAAAAATTAATAATCTTTTGAAATCATTCTTCTATTTGAAAATTTAACTATTTAAATTGAAAATTTCTATAATAATTGTCGAAACTTTGTCTTTTGTGGCAGAAAATTAATCTTTTTGGTTGAAAATTCATTTCTTTGTCTTAAAATTTTTTTTTATGTTAAAAATTTAACTACTTTGTTGAAAATATATTCTATTTGATTAAAAACTCATTTCTCTAACTGAAAATTAAGCTATTGTATTTTTTTGAAAATTTATCTTTCTTAGTTTAAAATTGACCTATTTTGTTGAAAACTTGTCTTTTTTTTGTTGAGAATTCAACTATCAAGTTGAAAATTGAATTAAAATTTAAAATATTTAGTTGAAAATGCATGAATTTTGTTAAAAATTAATCTTCTTTGGTAAAAAATTAATCTATTTGCTTCAAAATTAATATTTTGGCTTTAAAACCAGTTTTTTAAAATTGAAAATTAATTTTTAAACTAAAAATTGAAGTATTTTATTTTTGGTTGAACATCAATCTTCTTCAGTTAAAAATTAAAATATTTGGTTGAAAATTCATGTATTTCCTTAAAAATTATTCTATCTTCGTAGAATATTATTATTTTGGTTGAAAATTCATTTCATTGAATGAAAATTAGTTTTTTTATTGAAAATTAATTTTCTAACTAAAAACTTAACGAATTTTTTTCAATTTTTTTCTTGTATGGACATTCAATCAAAAATCTTTTTGTTAGAAAATTCATTTTATAGGTTGAATATTCCATAAAAAATTAAAATATTTCGTTCAAAATTCATGTATGTTGTTAAAAGAATTCTTTTTTGGTAGAAAATTAATATTTTTGACTGAAATTTCATTTGTTTGGTTGAAATGAGTTTTTTTATTTAAAATTAATTTTTTAACTAAAAATTTGACTATTCCACTTTTCGTCAAAACATTTTTTTCTGATAGACAATTAACCTTTTTCGTTGATAGTTCATCTGTTTTGATCAAAATTTAACTATTTCGTTGAAAATTTATCTTTTTTTTTTGTTGGAAATTCATCTATTTTATTGAAAATTCATCTTTTTTGATAGAAAATTCGTTTTTCTTTCCTCTTTTTTTATTTTTGTCCAAGGAAACAATTTTTGTTTTGTTTTTAAGAATTGCAATAGGAGCGTCTTTTGGTGGTTTTCCAAAATTGATCGTTGGATTCTTGTTTTATTTTCAGAAATTCTATACATAATTTTTGCTGTGAAAATTGGAAATTGAAAATCGAAAATTCAATTAATTTGATAGAAAATGAATTTTTTTTTGTTATACATTCAACATTCTTTCAAAATTTCGTCTTTTCGACTTGAAAACTCAAAATTTTTGATAAAATTTTTTTTATTGATTGAAAAATCTTTATTGGTTGAAAAATTTATTATTTGGTTCAAAATTGAATCAATTTGTTAAAAATTCAACAATTTTGTTTTTATAAAGTCATACTTCTTCGTTAAAAATTCAACTGCTTTATTAAAACTTCGTTTTTTTTTGTGGAAAATAATTTTTTTCTGTTAAAAATCAAGTATTTTGTTGAAAGCTTTGATGGTTAAATTCAACTGTATTTTTATTTTTTAATTAATTTTTTTTTTTAATATAAAATAATTTTTCTTTGGAAATTCATCTTTTTAGGTTGAAAATGCAACTCCCTCGTTCAAATTTGAACTACTTTCTTAACATTTTTTTTTTGGTTGAAGATTCATAATTTTAGTTGAAAATTCATTTTTTTGGTTAAAAAGTAATTTTTTATTGAAAATTAATTCTCTTCAATAAAAATAATTTATCTACTCCATTTTTGTTGAATTTTTTTTTTTTTTTTTTTTTTTTTTTTTAAATTCAACCATTTAATTAAAAAATTTTAGAAACGAAAATAATATAAACTTAGAAAGTAATCAAAATGAAATGCGGAATAAAATCACATCCATTGTTGAAAGGATTTAGTTGAAAATTCATGTAATTTGTTAAAATTCGTCTTTTTGGTAGAAAATCAATCTTTTTGGTTGAAAAATCAACTATTTGGTTAAAAATTGATGTATTTTGTTGAAAATTTGTCTTTTCTGATAGATTAATTCTCAAGTTAAAAATTCATCTGTTTTATAAAAACTTTGTCTTTTTAGCTTGAAAATTCATCAATTTGGTATACAATTTTAATTAAAAATTTTTATTAATTTTTTTTTGAAAATTTGTTAACGAATTTTCAAAAAAATAGTTAAATTTTCAACCAAAGAGATTAACCTTCAGGAATAAAAACATGATATTATAGAACAAAAAATTATTATCAGGAGATTATTATTAATTGATAATAAAATAAATGAATGAAGTGCTAAAATTAATAAATAATTGTTTTTATTATTTTTATTATTAAGAATTATCATCATTTACGATAAAAAAGTTACTCCCACAAAGTAGGGTCTATAATAGAATGATATTCTATTTTTAATTTCAATCAAATTAGTCTGCAAGAGTTGAGAATCAATATACGAAAATAAGCCCCTAATTTCGCTGATTGCACCCTTAACATCAATTATACTTTTTCAATTAAAAAAATATATAATCTCTCGTCTCTAAATAATAATTTTATAAACATTTAAATTAGAATTATATATCATTATATTTTTCATTTTTAAATATAATTTTTTTTAAATACATTACAAGGGTGTCTATCCAATGGATGATTTTAAATTCTTGATCATTTCCCGCCTTTGTTCCGATCAATTATTAATTTTGCCCGGTCAATTCAAAAGATTTTAAAAGATTTTAATGACTTTTAAAGATTTTCAAATATTTCAAATATTTTTTATTTGAAAGAGGGAATTTTGGAAAAGAATTATAATGCTGAGTTGAAACATCAGAAAACTGAAATTTCAAATTCTGGCAAATCTTTATCTGCAAAAAAGAATAATTTTTAAATTCAAAAAAATTCTGATTTGGAACAAGGATATTTTTTGTAAATTTTCTTTTCATAAATCAAAATTAAAATTACTTCTCAAACTTTTCTGTTCCATCTAAAAAAAAGTGCCTTTTTGAAGACAAAATTATAATTTCTGCAAAAAAATATATATATTCAAACCAAAAAGATGAATTTTAGAAAAAGGAGTTGATTTTTTCTCAAAAAAATTTTTCAGTTAAGAAAGAAAAAAATTAAAACAAACTGTTCAATTTTCATGTTAAAATTGCAGTTAAAAAAGTAATTTTTAACTGAATTCCTAATTGAATGGTTAAATTGCAGCTGAAAAAAAAGAAGTTACAACAACAAATATAAATTTTCTAACAAAAAACTTAATTTTATGTGAAAAAAGAAAATTTTTTTGAGAAAATACATCAATTTTCAACTTAAAAGTTAAAATTGCAGTTAAAAAAATTAATTTTCAAAAAAGTAGATGAATTTTCCCCCAAAGGGATGAATCCTCAAAAAAAAAAGATGAAATCTTCAACCAATAAAATTAATTTTTAACAAAGTAGTTGAATTTTCAACCAGAAAAGATGAATTCTCAACAAAAAATGTAAGTTGATATTTCAGCTGAAAAAGATTTTAATTTTTAATTTTTTTAAATTAGTAAAAAAAAGGGAATAATTTCCCCTGAAAACGCTTGAATTGAAAATGAAACAAAATTTAAAAAAAATGAATTTTCAGTATAATACATGAATTTTTTAACTTAGAAAGTTCAATTTTCAATCAAAAATTATTTTTCAACCAAAAAAAACTATGTTTCAAGAAAATTTCTCAATTTTCAACAAATCTGAAAAATTCTAACTTGGTACAAGGATTGTTTCCTTTTGAAATTTTTTTTTTTTTCGAAAAATTTCCAGCTCCATGTAAAAAAAACATTATACTAAGTCACAAAATTCATTTTCATAATTCCTGTTCCAAGTCATAATTTCATTTATTTTCAAAATTTCCTTTTATAATTCAGAAATAATATAATACTCCCTTTTTCCAAAATTTGGAAAGAGAGAAAATTCAAATTTTGACAAATTCTGATGGAACAAGGATTTTTTTTAATTTTCTTCTTCTAAATTGAAATTAAAATTGTTTTCTCAAAATTCCGTTTCTTGTAAAAAAATTCCATTTTCCAAGCAAAATTATAATTTGTTTATTTTAATTAATTGAAACTAATTTTAAATTAATCAAATTAAATCAAATTCATTAATAATTAATATTAATCATTTTTATTTGATTAATTTATTAAATTAAATTAATTAAACCAAAACTGAAAGTTCCTGTTTTAATGTGAAAATTATATTTAACTACTGAAAATCCCTGTCCCAAAATCAAAATTTTAATTATTTACTAAAATTTCCTGCCCAAAGTATATATTTTAATTTTTCAAGGAAATTCCTTGTGCCCTAGTCAAAATTCTTCGTGATTCAGAAATTTTGGATGTATTTCGCGATTTTGGAACAAAAATGTTTTTAATTTATGAAATGAAAATTTTTATTCTTTACGGGAATTTCTTATCCTAATTTTCAAAATTATATTTTTCAACTGAAATTCCTTGTCGCAACTTAGAATTATATTTAATAATTATTAAATTAATAAGGCACTCTCATAGTAGAAGATTTTTAAAATTTCGAAAATATTTGTAATATTTTGAAAGATTTCAAAGATTTTGAAGATTGCAAAAAGATTTCAAACAATTTCAAAAATTTTAAAAAATTTCAAAAGATTCAACAAAAATTTAACAATGATTTCAAAGATTTCAGAAGATTTTACAAAAATTTAACACAGATTTAAAATATTTATATTATTGCAAAGATTTCACAGATTCCAAAAGATTTTACAAAAATTTAACAAAGATTTAATATGTTTGATATTGTTGAAGATATTAAAAATTTTCAAACATTAAACAAAAATTTAACGACAATTTCAAAGATTTCAAAAGATTTTACAAAAATTTAACAAATATTTAAAATATTGCAAAGATTTCAAGAAATTGCGAAAGATTTTACAAAAATTTAACAAAGATTTAATATATTTGACATATTGCAAAGACTTAAAAAAATTTCAAAAGATTTAACAAAAATTTAATACAGATTTCAAAGATTTCAAAATATTGTTGAAGATTTTAAAAAAATTCAAAAGACTTCAAATATTTTAAAGATTGCAGGAAGAGTTCAAATATTTTGAAGATTTAAAAGATTTCAAATATTTCAACTTTTTTTTTTAATTTCGAGGATTTCACAAAGATTTTAAGAGATTTCAAAAAAATTAAAAAATTTTTAAAATTTCAAAAGATTCAACAAAAATTTAACAATGATTTCAAAGATTTCAAAAAATTTTACAAAAATGTATCAAAGATTTAAAATAATTAAAATATTGCAAAGATTTCAAGACATTGCAAAAGATTTCACAGATTCTAAAAGATTTTACAAAACTTTAATAAAAATTTAATATATTTGACATATTCCAACGACTCAAAAAAATTTCAAAAGATTTAACAAAAATTTAACACAGATTTCAAAGATTTCAAAACATTTCAAAAGCTTTCAAAGGTCTTAAAGATTGCAGAAAGATTTCAAGGATTTCACAAAGTTTTCAATAGATTTTGCAAACATTTAACAAAGATTTAAAACATTTTAAATATTTCAAAAAATTAAGAAACAATTTCAAATATTTTAAAGATTTCAAAAATTTCGCAACGATTCCAAAAGATTTTAAAAACATTTAACAAAGATTTCAAAGATTCAAAAAGACTTTTAAATATTGCAGAAGATTTTAAAGATGCCAAAAAATTTCAAAAGATTCCGCAAAGATTTCAAAAAGTTTTCAAAAGATTTCTTAAAGATTTTAAGAGATTTCAAACGATTTAAAAGATTTCAAAAGATTTTATAAACATTTAACAAAGTTTTGAAATATTCCAATTAAAAAAAATTGTAAAAAGTTTAACAAAAACATTAGAAAGATTTCAAATATTTCAAAATATTGTAGAAGATTTCAAAATATTGTGAAAGATTTCAAAAAATTTAAAAATATTTAATAAAATTTTAACAAATATTTCAGAGATTTCAAAGTATTGTAGAAGATTTTAAAAATTTCAATTTTTTTTAATATTTCGCAAAGATTTCAAATATTATAAATGTTGCAGAAGGATTTCAAAGATTTTACAAAGATTCCAAAAGATTGAACAAAGAGAAGAGGAGATTCAAAACGATTTAAATCATTTCAAAAGATTTTAAAAACCTTTAACAAAAACTTTTAAAAAATAAAAATTTATTTTATTTTTTGAATTACAAATAAATTTTGTTCAATAATTAAAATATTTCAACTGCAGAAAGGACTTTAAAGGATTTTAAAAACGTTTAATCAAGATTTAAAATATTTCAAACAGTTGCGAAAAGATTTAACAAAAATTTCAAAGATTTCAAACGATTAAAAAATATTGTAGAAGATTTCAAAGATATCAAAAAATTTCAAAAGATTTCACAAAGATTTTTAAAGATTTCAAACAATTTAAAAGATTTAAAAATATTTAACAAAGATTCTAAGAGGTTTTAAACTGCAAAAGATTTCAAGGATTCCAAAAGATTTGAAAATATTGTAAAAGTTTTAAAAGATTTCAAAAAATTTCAAAAGATTTTACAAACATTTACCACAGATTTAAAATATTCCAATTTTTAAAAAAATTGCAAAAGATTTCAGAGATTACAAACAATTTTTTAAAATCTTTTAACAAAGATTAAAAATATTCCAATTTTAAAAAATTACAAAAGATTTTAAAGATTTCAAAAAATTTCAAAAGATTTTACAAACATTT
>CAKNXH010082894.1:0-21419 GCA_932178445.1 Andricus quercusramuli
AAATATTTTGTTGGAAATTCATCTCTTTGGTTAGGAATTATTTTTTTCTGTTTGAAAATTTATTCTTTTAACTGAAAATTCGACTATTTTATTTTTTCTTTAGTATTTATCTTTTTCAGTTGAAAATTCCACTATCTGGTTAAAGATTCAAACAGTTTGTTAAAAATTAATTTTTTTAACTGAAAATTTGACTACACTATTTTTGCTTGAGTATTTATCTCTTTTAGTTGAAAATTCAACAAACTGGTTAAAGATTCAAATATTTTGTTGGAAATTCATCTCTTTGGTTAGGAATTATTTTTTTTTTTTGAAAATTTATTTTTTTAACTGAAAATTCGACTATTTTATTTTTTCTTTAGTATTTATCTTTTTTAGTTGAAAATTCCACTATCTGCTTAAAGATTCAAATAGTTTGTTAAAAATTAATTTTTTTAACTGAAAATTTGACTACACTATTTTTGCTTGAGTATTTTTTTTCTAATTGAAAATTCCACTATCTGGTTGAAGATTCAAATGGTTTGTTAAAAATTAATTTTTTTAACTGAAAGTTTGACTATTCTATTTTTGCTTGAGTATTTTTCTTTCTAATTGAAAATTCCACTATCTGGTTGAAGATTCAAATGGTTTTTTAAAAATTAATTTTTTTAACTGAAAATTTGACTATTCTATTTTTGCTTGAGTATTTATCTCTTTTAGTTGAAAATTCAACAAACTGGTTAAAGATTCAAATATTTTGTTGAAAATTCATCTCTTTGGTTAGGAATTATTTTTTTGTTTGAAAATTAATTTTTTTAACTGAAAATTCGAATATTTTATTTTTGAAAATTCAAGAATATGGTTAAAGAATCAAATATGTATTTTGTTGAAAATTCATCTCTTTGGTTAGGAATTATCATTTTTTTTTGTTTGAAAATTAATTTTTTTCAACTGAAAATTCGACTATTCTATTTTTTCTTAAGTATTTGTCCTTTTTAGTTGAAAATTCCACTATCTGGTTAAAGATTCAAATAGTTTGTTAAAAATTAATTTTTTTAACAGAAAATTTGACTATTCTATTTTTGCTTGAGTATTTATCTTTTTTAGTTGAAAATTCGTCTTTTTAGTATAAGAATTCATTCTTTTTAGTAGAAACTTCATTTTTTCTGGTTAAAAATGGTACTTTTTGGTTGAAAATTTCTTTGCTTGAAGATTCAACTATTTTTTGGAACTTCGCATTTATAGATAAATTCTACTGTTGAACTATGTTAAAAATTTGGGTTTCTTTTTGTTCAAAATTTACATTTTCGGGTTGGAAAATCCAATCTTTTGTAAAAAAATTTTTAAATTTTGTTGAAATTTTTTTTCCTAACTGAAATATCATTTATGGTTGACAATTCGTCTTTTTTAGTAGATAATCAGGCTTCGTGGTTCAAAATTCATTTTTTAAATTAAAAAATTCAACTGTTTTGTTGAAAATTTATCTTTATGGATGAATTCCACTGTTGCATTTTTTTTTGTTCGAAATTCACATTTTCGTGTTGAAAATCAATCTGTTTCGGAGAAAATTCATCGTTTTTGCAGGAAATTAATCTTCTTGGTCGAAAATTCATATTTTTGTTGAAAATTCATATTTTCGGGTTGAAAATTCCATTTTTTTGAAAGAAAAATATTTTTTCACTGAAATATCAACTGTTTCGTAGAAAATTATACAATTTGCTCATTTTTTTTTTCATTGATTGAAAAATATTTTGTGGTTGAAAATTCAACTTTTTATTTGAAAAGTCGTCATTTTTGGCAACAAATTCAAATATTTCTTTAAAAACTCAACTGTCTTGTAAAAAATTAAACACTTTGGTTAATTTTTTTTTTCTCTATTGAAAAATCTTTTGTGGTTGAAAATTCCAATTTTTATTAGAAAAGTTATGTTTTTAGTAGAGAATTTATCTTTTTCGTTGAAAATTTACATTTTCGGATTAAAAATTCAACTGTTTAATAGAAAATTCAATAATTTCCTTGAATTTTTTTTATCTGAAAAATCTGTTGTGACTGAAAATTATTCAACTCTTTTGACGAACATTTTTTTTTTATGAATTCAACTGTTTTGGATTTAAAAAACAAATCTTTTCTGTTTGAAATAGTTCAAATACTTTATTAACAATTGTTTTTGTTAGAAATTTATTATTTCAGCTAAAAAATAATTTCTTTGTTTAAAAACAAAACTTTTTAAAATTAGTCTCTTTTGGGTAAAAAATCGTCTATTTTTTTGAAAATGCTTAGAAGGCACAAATAAAATCTAGAATGTCTAGGTCATCATAAATTTAAGGAAGATTTTTTTTTTATAAAAGGAAAATCTATTTTGGATATTTTATTGACCGTCGATTAGCCGCACCCTTATCTATATATATGAAAAGATAAAAAAGGGTCGGAACTCATCCATAAATTTCAATAAAGTGTAGTGTCTATCAGGAATATATAAATATCAAGTTATAAATAAAATCTTTAATATATCCAAGAAATCTATAATAGCTTCAAACAAATAATTAAATTTTCAACCAAGAGGATTAATTTTTTTCAAACAAATTTTTTTCAAAATACATAAATTTTCAACCAAACAGTTAAATTTTCAACTAAAAAATATAAATTTTCAACAAAAAATGAAATAGTTAAATTTTTGGTTAAAATATTAATTTTCAACAAAGTAGTTCAACTTTCGATCAATTAATTAAAATTTATACCAAATTGTTAAATTTTCAAGTTGAAAATACCAATTTTCTACAGGAGTTGAATTTTCAAAAAAAAATTTTATTTCAACCGAAACAGTTCAATTATTAACCAGGAAAGATTTTTCAACCAAAAAAAAAGTTCTACAAAAATAGATGAATTTTTGAACCAAGAATATCAATTTTTTACCAAAAAGGACGAATTTTCAACAAAATTTATGAATTTTCAACAAAATAGTTGAATCTTCAACGAAACATTTGAATTTTCAACTATAAAGAACAATTTTTAATAACAACGACCAAGCAGTTGAATTTTCAACCAAAAAAGATTTTTTAGTCAAGAAAGAAAAAAATTTCAACTAAATTGTTAAATTTTCAAGCCGAAAAAAATATTATTTTTTTTGAACTGTTGAAGTTTCAACTAAAAAGGGTAAATTTTCAATAAAAAATAGAATAGTTACACTTTTGGTTTAAAAAATTAATTTTCAACAAAAAAAAACGAATTTCTAACACAGTAGTTAAATCTTTAACCAAAAAATGAAATAAACCTTTAAATAAAATGATAATAATTAATTATATATATAATTAATTATTTATTATTCAATATACAATAATTAATAATTACATTTTCGATAAAAAACTGTTAATTTAAAAAAAATTAATCTTCAAACAAAAAGTTGATTTTCCAACCAAAAATGATGACTTTTTAAAAAAATTGTTGAGTTTTCAACAAAATAGTTAAATCTTCAAACAAATATTTGAATTTTCAACTAAAAAAGATTTTCCAGTCAAGAAATAAAAAAGTATCAATCAAATTTTTGAATTTTGAAGCCAAAAGGACGAATTTTCTACAAAACAGTTCCATTTTGAACCGAAAAGTTAATTTTTACCACATACTTGAATTTTCAACTTAAATAGATAAATTTTTAACTAGAAATGGAATAGTTACATTTTCGGTTAAAAAATTAATTTTTAACAAAAAAAAACGAAATATTAACCAAATAGTTGAATTTTTATCAAAAGAAATGAAATTAAATTTTCACTAATAGGATGAATCTTCAACTAAAAAATTAATTTTCTAACAAAGTAGTTAAACTTTCGATAAAATAATTTTTCTGTGAAATTAATTAATTTTAAAAATAAAAATATGAATTTTTTTCTAATAAAGTTGAATTTTTAATGAAAAAGATGAAATTTCAACAAAAGAAAAGAATTTATAAACCAAAAAGACGAATGTTCAACAAATTAGATGAATTTTCAACCGAAAAGGTTACTTCTTAAAAAGATAGAATAGTTGAAATTTCAACAAAAAACGTTGAATTTTCATCCAGAAAGGGATATTTTATAACAAAATTGTTGAATCTTCAACAAAATAGTTAAAACTTCAAACAAATTTTTTAATTTTCAACTAAAAAACATAAATTTTTCACAAAAACATAAAAAATTTCAACAAAATGATTAAATGTTTAACTAAAGAGATGAATTCAAAAAAAATATATATATATCAACAAACTAATGAATTTTAAAGCCTTAAAAGAACGAATTTTCGACAAACAATTGAATTTTTAACAGAAAAATTAATTTTTGAATAAATAAAAAATTGATAACTAGTTGAATTTTCTCTCAAAATAGAATTTTCTTTCAAAAATTTTTTTTTTTTCAACAAAGTACAGAGAATTTTCGCAAATAAATTATTATTATTTAACCCAGAACAGCGAAGTTTTGGCAGGGAGTGGGAATTTTGAAAAATAATTTTAATTCTGATTTAGAAATATAAAATTTCTGTTAAAATTCATCATTCTTTTCCAAAATTCCAAAAAACTTTCAAACTGTTTCGAAAACTTTAAAAATCGTCTGAAATCACTGAAATATTTTAAACTATTTCAAATTGCCCGGTAAAAATTAGTAATTGGCCAGGAGAAAACCGCGAATTTTCAATTATTCATCGAGTAAAAAATGCACTATTTCAGGGCTAATTTCAGGTATTAAAATAAGATTTAGAGAAAGAAATCTCAAGTGGTACTAAAGTTGACCCGTCGGATTCAAAATCAAAAAATCATTTTTTCGAAAACGTAAAATTCTATATAATAAGGAAGTGAAACTTTTTTCTCTCAGAATTTTTTTTGCCAAACATTACTGAGATATGCAGCTTTGGAAAAAGTACTAGACGTCTGCCCGCGCAGACTGAACTTCGAGAACGCTGCCTGACAGGGCAGTCCTCGCGACGCATTAGCTGACAGCGCGGGCAGACGTCGAGTACTTTTTCTAAAGCTGAATATCTCAGTAAATTTTCAACGAATCGATATGAGATTTTACAAAAAAAAATTCAACATTGCTGAACAAATCACTCACTGGAAGTTGTTTGAAAGTCGAAGTTACCTAGACACTTTTTACTTGATTAAATCAGGGCCAAACTTCATTTCAATATTTCGTTTTTATTATTAAAAATAAACGTTGAATAAAAAAAATTCTCAGAAGAAAAAGTTTCACTTCCTTATTATCTAGAATTCTACATTTTCAAAAAATTGATTTTTTGATTTTGAAAATTTTATTTCTTTGAGACGATGGGACAATTCTTTAACGCGTTCTCGAGCGTCAGGCTGGTTATTACATCCGGCGGGTGAATTTGTGGGGACCCAGAGTCATTTGTTTCACATTAAAAATAATATTTGTACAGTGAGAAAAAATTAAAGACTCTTAGTCTTTTTTGAAGGAAAAAAAAAAATGTATTTCCTCTCACTGCGGAACGTGCTCAAGGAAGTTTACTTTGCCGCCTAACATCTGCCTTTAACTAATTAATCACTTTCCTAATGAAGTCCGACTGATATTTCCATCCCTGTTTAGGATGCGAGACTATTTTTAGAATTTTCCTTCTCATTCACTTAATAGTTTCATGAGACAGTGTCCATTTGATCGCCGTCTACCTGGTTGCTCTACCCCTTCCACCCAAATTCCGCCCATGCAAGCTGTGGGATCGCCAGACGCTGTCGCCGACTCTTTCCTAGCAGAGGGTTCCTTTTTAAACTAATGAGGAATAAAATAAGAAACTTTTTTCTTTATTTTACCATCAGTGTTTTAGAAATATTATATTTAAAATCTACATTCCTTGGCGATTCCAACGATATGTTGCCCTAACAGGTCGAAAATTGTAATAAGTGCGAAATGTTATTCTTCTTCCTAAGCTGAAAATTGGAATCGTTTTTTAGGCCATGTGTAGGTCGCAGACTACCTGGTTGCTCTACTCCTTCCACCCAAATTCCGCCCATGCAGCTGTGGGATCGCCAGACTCTGTCGCCGACTCTTACCTAGCAGTGGGTTCCTTTAAACTAATGAGGAATAAAATAAGAAACTTTTTTTTATTTTGCCATCAGTATTTTAGAAATATTATATTTTAAATCTACATTCCTTGGCGATTCCAACGATATGTTGCCCTAATAGGTCGAAAATTATAATAAGTGCAAAATGTTATTTTCCTTCATAGGCTGAAAATTAGAATTGTTTTTCAAGCCATGTGTAGGTCGCCGACTACCTGGATGCCCTACCCTCTCTACCCAAGTTCCCCTGATTAAGGTGTGGGATCGCCAGACGCTGTCGCCAACCCTTCCTTTCTTGAAAATTCAAATTTTTATCGCACAAAAAAATTATGAAGAATCAAAAATTACATTTTACGGTAAGAAGATGAATAGACTAAAATTTTACACTCGAAAAAGACCTGCTTTGCTATTCATCACTTTAATATAAATTAAATTTTTGGACAAATTACACGAACCACGAAAAAAATTAATAGACAAAAGTTGTTCAATCAGAAAACAGCTACATATTTTTTATTAACAATTTTTTGATAGGATGCGTAATTCTTGTTTCAAATCGTGAAAAATAATATTAAAAATATATAAAAAATTGGAAAAATGACGCAAGGTACGAAAAAAGATGAATAGACAAAAGTTGTTCAACCAAAAAAAATCTACAAATTTGTTATAAACTTGTTTTATAAAAATACATTTTAGAATAAAAAAATTAACTTTTTGGAAAAACGATACAAGATACAATAACGTTTTATCTAACAAAATTTTTCGCATAAATTACATTTTAAAATTTTTCTAGAACCACTTTACGCTAGGCTGCATATTTTTGGTTCAAATCGTAAAACATAAAATTGAACATAAACAAATTAAATTTATGCAAAAACGACACAAGTTTCAATAAAATAGCTTAAAATAAACTTTTTTGTTGAAAATTAACTATTTCGTAGAAAATGTTTTTTGTTGAAGTTTAATCTTTTTTTATTGCAAATTCAACCATTTGGTTGAAAATTCAATTACTTGGTTATAAATTCAACCTTTTTTGAATTTTAAAATATTTATGGTTTATATTCAAAAATTCTTATCGAGAAATGCAATATTGACCTGGCAATCAAAAAATATTTTCATTTAAAATTAAAAAGATTTGAATTCATTGTATGTAACTTCAGAAAAGCAGTAAAACAAATTGCAACTTAATTTTTCATTTTTTAGGCCAAAAAGACGCATTGTCAACAAAAAAGTTAAATTTTCAACCAAAAAACATGTTATGCTCAAAAATAGTTAAATTTATAGTTTGAAAAAATAATTTTCTACCAAGAAATACGAATTTTCTATGAAAAACATTAATTTCAAACAAAATACTTAAATTTCAAACTTAAAAATATCTATTTTACACCAAAAATGGAATGGTTAAATTTTCAGTAAAAAAAAAATACTTTTCAACCGAAAAAAATACGATTTTTCAATAAAATAGCTAAATGTTCAATCGAAGAGATAATTCTTTTATAAAATCTCATCGAAGAAATGTAGGACTTGAATAATTTAAATTTATTTTATTTTATTTAAATTTATATTTCAACCAAAAAATATATTTATTTAAAAACAAAAACAGTTTAATTCAACGTAATTAGATTAATTTTTAACAAAAAAAAAAAGATTTTCCAGACAAGTAATACAAAATTTGTAACCTAATTTTTGATTTTCCAGGACAAAAAGACGAATTTTCAACAAAAATGTTGAATTTTTAATAACAATAAAATTTTACGGTCAAAAATAGTTAAATTGTTGTTTCAAAAATTAATTTCAAACAAAAAAAAATGGCCTTTTTAAGCTAAAAATACGGCTTTTCTACTAAAAAAAAGAATGTTCAAGAAAATAATTAAATTTCCAACCAAAGAGTAAAATTTATAACCAGAAAAAAAAATGAATTCTGAAGCAAACATATAATAGTAGACTTTTGTTCTAAAAGAATTAGCAAAGCAAAAAAAAAGTTTTTTTTTAAACATCTCATCATAATCAGAAGGTATTAGTTTTTATGTGAAAACTGACCAAAAAGAAAAGTAGACTTCGTTAACCAGCAATTTTGGATAAAAATTCTAAAAGTTATTGCATTTACAAAATTAAAAAAAAAAAAAAAAATTAAGACAAACAATGCATGGTGAATAAAAAAAAGATCTATAAATTTTTTCATGCTAATTTTTTTTATGGAACACGTAGTTTTTGTTTTAATCGTAAAAAATAAAATAAAAAATAAAAAAAATTAAATTTTCCGCCGAATAGTTAAATTTTCAACTTATAAAGGATAAATTTCCAACAAAAAATGGAATAGTTGCATTTTCAGATAAAAAGGGAATTTTTAACAAAACAAAAAAGAATTTTCAACCAAATTGTCGAAAAAAGCCAAAAAGACGAATTTTCAAAAAACCAGTTGAATGTCTAACTCAAATACATTTTTGAAACAATATTAACTGATTTTCGTAAATAAAATATGATAGAATATCGGTTGTTGGTTTTATTTTCGGAAAGAGGAAAAAAAGGAAATGCGACAAGACGTTTGGCAGAGGATTTGTGGTTATACTTTAACTTTATATCTTTTTTATATTGGGCACCTCACCAAAATGTCTCAATCATTACTTCCAGGAAAAATTATTTTAGCAATAAACAATGCGAAACTGTTAATTCTTGTTGATATTTATTTATTATATTATTAGGTATTTGTTAATTATCATTAATTATTTATAATTCTCTCCTTATACCTGAAAAGTTCAGGAAAGTTGAAGAATATAGAAAAAAATTCAACTTTATAGGTTAATTTGAGAAAATAATGTTATAAACAATTATGTTTTTTAATTTGTATTATTTATCATCTTATTATACCTGAAAAGTGTAGAAAATTTTGAAAAATGTAGAAAATAACCGCTATTTTCTAGATTTATTTTCAGAGAAGATGGTTATAAAAAATAATAAATTATTTAAACAAATTGCAAAACATCACAATATCAGTCACGTTTTAATGTTTTCCTAATGTATATATATTTTCACAATTAAATAAGATAAATTATAATAAAGTACAATAATCTGAAAATTGTAATTTTTTGTTAATTTTTTAAATAAAGTAAAATAATTTACATGTAAAATATATTTATTCAAATAATTGAAAAAATTGTTTATAATTTACAGAAGAACTCAGAATATTTCTGGAAACAATTCCGATCTGTCTTTGGATTAAATCTTTGTATTATTGAATATTGCGAAACCCGAGATGAAAATTATGATTCGAGGACTGAATTATAATCCTATTTTAAATTGGGGAAATGACGGAGACGGTATTTCTGTAAAGAAAAATTGACTAGCAATCTAAAGGAGTCAGAATTAGTGAATTATAAAATTATTTATAACAAAATTTCAAGTATAAAATAAATCCTCGATTTTTAAATTGATTTAGTAAAACATCAAGGGCGTTTTTAAATCAAAATGCTTCTAAAATTTATAAAAATATTATAAAAACGCGATTTTTATCTAAGAGAATTTTTTTATTCCATCACTGATAATCAGAAATCACATATAGGCGAGATTCCAGGCGAGACGAGATTCCAGACGAGGCGAGATTCGAGACGAGACGAGACGAGCTTCGAGACTAGGCGAGACGAGACTAGCTTCGAGACGAAGCGAGATTCGAGACGAGGCGAGATTCGAGACGAGGCGAGATTCGAGACGAAGCGAGATTCGAGGCGAGGTTCGAGGCGAGGCGAGATTCGAGACGAAGCGAGATTCAGAAAAGACAATAGTTGAGGCAAGGCAAGATTTGAGTTGAAATTTGAGACAGGGCACGAGAAAATATTTGTGAATAGTTTCGAGACGACTAGTACTTCGACTAATTTTAATTGTTAAGTATCCAAATTTTGAATTGATGAATTGTGAATGTTTGAATTTTGAAAATGTACAATTTTGAATATAAATTTAAAATTGAACTATTATTTTATATTAATATACAAAATTGTTTGTTTGTAAATTTAAAATGTACCAAGTTGCAAAATTACAAAAAAGTCAAAATTGAATTATTTGAGATTCAAATGTTGAAAATTGGACATTTTTAAATTAGAAGCACTTGAAATTAATTAAATGTGATCATGCATAATTGAATAATATTAAACTGATACTTCATAAATTGGACATTTTGAAACTAGTAGCGTGAAAAATAATTTTGAACTATTTCTTCAGAAAAAAAATTTATTTCAAATTGAAAGAAGAAATTTTATGTAGAAATCGTTCAAATCAGAACTTTTAACAAAAAAGATGAATTTTTAACAAAAAATTAATTTCCCTCATTTCCACTCACTTCCCTTACATCTTTCTTATTTTCCATAATTTCCCCTACTTCCCATATTACCCCTACTTCCCTCCCTAAATTTCTTCCTCTTTCCCCTCACATTCCTACTTTCCAATGCCCACTTCCACTACCACTCCCTAATACCCCTTCCCTAATCTTCCTTCAATTCCGCTACTTACTCTCCCTCATTTTCTCTCACTTGCGCTAATTCACCTCCCCTAATTTCCCCTAATACACCTACTCCCCCTCCTTTCACTTTCCCTACTTCCTCTCCAGTAAGTTACTCTAACTTTTGCTACTCCATCAGTTCCCCTACATCCCCTCACTTACACTCATTTCTCCTACTTCCACTAGTTTCCCTCTCCTCATTACCCCTTACCTTACCTAGTTCCACTACCCTTATTTCCACTCACTTCTCTTAAACCTTCCTCATTTCTCCTAATTTCCCGTACACACTCCTCATTTCCCCTCATTTCTCCTACTTTCCCATATTTCCCTACTTCCTCTCCCTAAATTTCTTTTTCTTTTCCCTCATTTCCTCTACTTCCCTCCCACTTTCATTCATTTCTCCTAATATGCCTCCCCTCGTTTCGCGTCACTTCCCTTACTTACCCACCCCTCGTTTTCCCACGCTTGCCCTAATTCACTTCCCCTTATTTCCCCTACTTTCTCTCCCCTGATTTGCTCCAGATACAAATTCCATCATAGAAAAATTATAATAGGCCTATAATAAATGTTCTACAATACTTTTGCGTTAAAAGGGAAAAGTGGAATTCGTTGAAAAGTGGTAAAGGATGGGAATAGGGGAAAGAGTGTGAAGTCTCTATTACGTATTTATAAACTGCTTATATTTTTAATATAAGGAAATAAAAAGCCAGCTGGGATTTACTGCTAGTTGATGAATAACTGATGAATTGCCATGCTGCTATAAATAATATTTCCAGTTGAGTATCTTGAGAATCAGCACGTGTTAGTCGTGCGATATATTTATAGTTATACAGCGGAAAGGTGAATAGATTTACATACCTTGCAAAGTTTATCTCGAAGCATTCGTGTTTTTCTCTGAATAAATGCGGAAATGTGAATTCTACTTGCTTCCTTGCTTCCTTGCTTCCTTGCTTCCTCGCCGTCTGGCTTGCTTGAATAGTGTCTTTAACAGGTCTGTTTTAGCACTGCGCGTCTCACAATTGGCGTCACAAAACAAACGTCCGAAAATAAATTACAATCTTTATCTAAATCGGAAGTACTTCCTTCACTGCATTTTCAATCTGAAAAATTACCGGAAAACTTGAAAAACAAAAATAATTTATCACTTTATAAACGTTTATTACCCTGGCGCAAATTTCGGATAGGAATTAATTCTGAATCTTACAGAAACAATACGAATCAATCCGAATCTATCTGAACCAATCCGAAGAAAGTACTCAATTTCGTTCGATCAATATCGGTTAAAAATTAATTCGATTCTATCCGTCCCAATCCGAATCTATCCGAATCTATCTGAACCAATCCGAAAAAGTTCTCAATTTCGTTCGATCGAAATCGGTTAAAATTATTTTGACTCAATCCCTTCCAGTCCGAATCAATCCGTTCCAATCCTATTCAATCCGAAACTATCCGAATCTATGCGAATCTATCTAAACCAATCAGAAAAAATTCTCAATTCCGTTCGATCGAAATCGGTTAAAAATTAATCCAACCCAATCCGTTTCAATCCGCTCCAATCCAAATCAATGCAAATCTAGCCGAATCTATCTAAACCAATCCGAAAAAAGTTCTCAATTTCGTTCGATCGAAATCGATTGAAAATTAATTCGACTCAATCTGTTCCAATCCGAATCAATCCGTTCCAATCAAAATCAATCCGAATAAATCCGAATCTATCTGAATCTATCTGAACCAATCGGAAAAAAGATCTCAATTTCGTTCGATCGAAATCGGTTGAAAATTAATACGACTCAATCCGTTCCAATCCGAATCAATCAGAATTAATCCGAATCAATTCGAATCTATCTAAACCAATCCGAAAAAAGTTCTCAATTTCGTTCGATCGAAATCGGTTAGAAATTATTTCGATTCAATTCGTTCCAATCCAAATCGATGCAAATCTATCCGAATCTATTTAAACCAATCCGAAAGAAGTTCTCAATCGCGTTCGATCGAAATCGGTTAAATATTAATTTGACTCGATCCGTTCCAATGCGAATAAATTCGTTCCAATCCAAATCAATCCTAATCAATCCGAATCTATACGAAACCATCTAAACCAATCAGAAAAAAGTTCTCAATTTCCTTCGATCGAAATCGGTTGAAAATTATTTCGACTCAAACCGAATCAATCAGAATCTATCTAAACCAATCTGAAAAAAGTTCTCAATTTCGTTCGAACGAAATTGGTTAAAAATTAATTCGACTCAATCCGTTCCAATCCGAATCAATCAGAAGTCAACTAAACCAATCCGAAAAAAGTTCTCAATCTCGTTCGATGGAAATCGGTTGAAAATTAACTCGACTCAATCTGTTCCAATCCGAATCAATCCGTTCTAATCCAAATCAATCCGAATCAATCCGAATCTATCTGAACCAATCCGAAAAAAGATCTCAATTTCGTTCGATCGAAATCGGTTAAAAAATTAATTTGATTCTATCCGTTAGAATCCGAATTAATCAGAATCAATCCGAATCAATTCGAATTCTCTAAACCAATCCGAAAAAAGTTCTCAATTTCGTTCGATCGAAATCGATTAGAAATTATTTCAACTCAATCCGTTCCAATCCGAATCAATCCGAATCTATCCGAATCTAACTAAACCAATCCGAAAGAAGTTCTCAATTTATTTCGATTGAAAACGGTCAAAAATTAATCTGAATCAATCCGATCTAATCCGAATCAATCCATTCCAATCCAAATCAATCCGAATCTATCTGAACTAATCCGAAAAAAGATCTCAATTTCGTTCGATGGAAATCGGTTAAAAATTAATTTGACTCAATCCGTTCCAATCCGAATCAAAAAGAATAAATCCGAATCAATTCGAATCTATCGAAACCAATCCGAAAAAAGTTCTCAATTTCGTTCGATAGAAATCGGTTAGAAATTATTTCGACTCAATCGGTTCCAATACGAATTAATCCGAATTTATCCGAATCTAACTAAACCAATTCGAAAAAAGTTCTCAATTTCGTTAAATCGAAATCGGTTAAAAATTAACTCGACTCGATCCGTTCCAAACCGAATAAATTCGTTCCACTCCAAATCAATCCTAATCAATCCGAATCTATACGAATCTATCTAAACCAATCAGAAAAAAGTTCTCAATTTCCTTCGATCGAAATCGGTTAAAAATTAATTCGACTCAATCCGTTCCAATCCGAATCAATCCGAATCTAACTAAACCAATCCGAAAAAAGTTCTCAATCTCGTTCGATCGAAATCGTTTGAAAATTAATTCGACCTAATCTGTTCAAATCCGAATTAATCCGAATCTATCCGAATCTATACGAATCTATCTAAACCAATCAGAAAAAAGTTCTCAATTTCCTTCGAGCGAAATCGGCTAAAAATTAATTCGACTCAATCCGTTCCAATCCGAATCAATCCGAATCTAACTAAACCAATCCGAAAGAAGTTCTCTATTTCGTTCGATCGAAATCGGTTAAAAATTAATTCGACTCGATCCGTTCCAATCCGAATAAATTCGTTCCAAATCAAATCAATCCTCATCAATCCGAATCTATCTAAACCAATCAGAAAAAAGTTCTCAATTTCCTTCGATCGAAATCGGTTAAAAATTATTTCGACTCAAACTGAATCAATCCGAATCAATCCGAATCAATCCGAATCAATCCGAATCAATCCGTTCCAATCCGAATCAATCCGAATCTAACTAAACCAATCCGAAAAAAGTTATCAGTTTCGTTTCGATCGAAATCAGTTGAAAATTAATTCTACTCAATCCGTTTCAATCCGAATCAATCCATCAATTTTAAGTTCGGATTAAACCGGATTGAGTCAGAATAATTTTTAACTGATTTGGTTTGAACGAAATGCATCACTTTTTTCGGATTGGTTCGGATTTAGTTGGGTTGGTTCGGATACAGATTTCGGAATAATTCGGAATGATTCGGAATGAATTCCTATCCGAAACTTTCATCAGGATAGCGCAGACCTTGGACTCTCTTCAGAGATTAAAAATAGTGTAAATAATGTCAAAAATAAAAAAAAAATAGTAATATGACAAATTTCACTCCACAACTTTACACTTCATAGGTTTTCCATATTTTTTAAGATTAATACTGAAATAAATAAATTTCAGAAAAAAAATTAATAATCTTTTGAAATCATTCTTCTATTTGAAAATTTAACTATTTAAATTGAAAATTTCTATAATAATTGTCGAAACTTTGTCTTTTGTGGCAGAAAATTAATCTTTTTGGTTGAAAATTCATTTCTTTGTCTTAAAATTTTTTTTTATGTTAAAAATTTAACTACTTTGTTGAAAATATATTCTATTTGATTAAAAACTCATTTCTCTAACTGAAAATTAAGCTATTGTATTTTTTTGAAAATTTATCTTTCTTAGTTTAAAATTGACCTATTTTGTTGAAAACTTGTCTTTTTTTTGTTGAGAATTCAACTATCAAGTTGAAAATTGAATTAAAATTTAAAATATTTAGTTGAAAATGCATGAATTTTGTTAAAAATTAATCTTCTTTGGTAAAAAATTAATCTATTTGCTTCAAAATTAATATTTTGGCTTTAAAACCAGTTTTTTAAAATTGAAAATTAATTTTTAAACTAAAAATTGAAGTATTTTATTTTTGGTTGAACATCAATCTTCTTCAGTTAAAAATTAAAATATTTGGTTGAAAATTCATGTATTTTCTTAAAAATTATTCTATCTTTGTAGAAAATTATTATTTTGGTTGAAAATTCATTTCATTGAATGAAAATTAGTTTTTTTATTGAAAATTAATTTTCTAACTAAAAACTTAACGAATTTTTTTCAATTTTTTTCTTGTATGGACATTCAAACAAAAATCTTTTTGTTAGAAAATTCATTTTATAGGTTGAATATTCCATAAAAAATTAAAATATTTCGTTCAAAATTCATGTATGTTGTTAAAAGAATTCTTTTTTGGTAGAAAATTAATATTTTTGACTGAAATTTCATTTGTTTGGTTGAAATGAGTTTTTTTATTTAAAATTAATTTTTTAACTAAAAATTTGACTATTCCACTTTTCGTCAAAACATTTTTTTCTGATAGACAATTAACCTTTTTCGTTGATAGTTCATCTGTTTTGATCAAAATTTAACTATTTCGTTGAAAATTTATCTTTTTTTTTTGTTGGAAATTCATCTATTTTATTGAAAATTCATCTTTTTTGATAGAAAATTCGTTTTTCTTTCCTCTTTTTTTATTTTTGTCCAAGGAAACAATTTTTGTTTTGTTTTTAAGAATTGCAATAGGAGCGTCTTTTGGTGGTTTTCCAAAATTGATCGTTGGATTCTTGTTTTATTTTCAGAAATTCTATACATAATTTTTGCTGTGAAAATTGGAAATTGAAAATCGAAAATTCAATTAATTTGATAGAAAATGAATTTTTTTTTGTTATACATTCAACATTCTTTCAAAATTTCGTCTTTTCGACTTGAAAACTCAAAATTTTTGATAAAATTTTTTTTATTGATTGAAAAATCTTTATTGGTTGAAAAATTTATTATTTGGTTCAAAATTGAATCAATTTGTTAAAAATTCAACAATTTTGTTTTTATAAAGTCATACTTCTTCGTTAAAAATTCAACTGCTTTATTAAAACTTCGTTTTTTTTTGTGGAAAATAATTTTTTTCTGTTAAAAATCAAGTATTTTGTTGAAAGCTTTGATGGTTAAATTCAACTGTATTTTTATTTTTTAATTAATTTTTTTTTTTAATATAAAATAATTTTTCTTTGGAAATTCATCTTTTTAGGTTGAAAATGCAACTCCCTCGTTCAAATTTGAACTACTTTCTTAACATTTTTTTTTTGGTTGAAGATTCATAATTTTAGTTGAAAATTCATTTTTTTGGTTAAAAAGTAATTTTTTATTGAAAATTAATTCTCTTCAATAAAAATAATTTATCTACTCCATTTTTGTTGAATTTTTTTTTTTTTTTTTTTTTTTTTTTTTAAATCAACCATTTAATTAAAAAATTTTAGAAACGAAAATAATATAAACTTAAAAAATAATCAAAATGAAATTTGGAACAAAATCACATCCATTGTTGAAAGAATTTAGTTGAAAATTCATATAATTTGTTAAAATTCGTCTTTTTGGTAGAAAATCAATCTTTTTGGTTGAAAAATCAACTATTTGGTTAAAAATTGATGTATTTTGTTGAAAATTTGTCTTTTCTGATAGATTAATTCTCAAGTTGAAAATTCATCTGTTTTATAAAAACTTTGTCTTTTTAGATTAAAAATTCATCAATTTGGTATACAATTTTAATTAAAAATTTTTATTTATTTTTTTTTTTTTGAAAAATTGTTAGCGAATTTAAAAAAAATAGTTAAATTTTCAACCAAAGAGATTAACCTTCAGGAATAAAAACATGATATTATAGAACAAAAAATTATTATCAGGAGATTATTATTAATTGATAATAAAATAAATGAATAAAGTGCTAAAATTAATAAATAATTGTTTTTATTATTTTTATTATTAAGAATTATCATCATTTACGATAAAAAAGTTACTCCCACAAAGTAGGGTCTATAATAGAATGATATTCTATTTTTAATTTCAATCAAATTAGTCTGCAAGAGTTGAGAATCAATATACGAAAATAAGCCCCTAATTTCGCTGATTGCACCCTTAACATCAATTATACTTTTTCAATTAAAAAAATATATAATCTCTCGTCTCTAAATAATAATTTTATAAACATTTAAATTAGAATTATATATCATTATATTTTTCATTTTTAAATATAATTTTTTTTAAATACATTACAAGGGTGTCTATCCAATGGATGATTTTAAATTCTTGATCATTTCCCGCCTTTGTTCCGATCAATTATTAATTTTGCCCGGTCAATTCAAAAGATTTTAAAAGATTTTAATGACTTTTAAAGATTTTCAAATATTTTTTATTTGAAAGAGGGAATTTTGGAAAAGAATTATAATGCTGAGTTGAAACATCAGAAAACTGAAATTTCAAATTCTGGCAAATCTTTATCTGCAAAAAAGAATAATTTTTAAATTCAAAAAAATTCTGATTTGGAACAAGGATATTTTTTGTAAATTTTCTTTTCATAAATCAAAATTAAAATTACTTCTCAAACTTTTCTGTTCCATCTAAAAAAAAGTGCCTTTTTGAAGACAAAATTATAATTTCTGCAAAAAAATATATATATTCAAACCAAAAAGATGAATTTTAGAAAAAGGAGTTGATTTTTTCTCAAAAAAATTTTTCAGTTAAGAAAGAAAAAAATTAAAACAAACTGTTCAATTTTCATGTTAAAATTGCAGTTAAAAAAGTAATTTTTAACTGAATTCCTAATTGAATGGTTAAATTGCAGCTGAAAAAAAAGAAGTTACAACAACAAATATAAATTTTCTAACAAAAAACTTAATTTTATGTGAAAAAAGAAAATTTTTTTGAGAAAATACATCAATTTTCAACTTAAAAGTTAAAATTGCAGTTAAAAAAATTAATTTTCAAAAAAGTAGATGAATTTTCCCCCAACGGGATGAATCCTCAAAAAAAAAGATGAAATCTTCAACCAATAAAATTAATTTTTAACAAAGTAGTTGAATTTTCAACCAGAAAAGATGAATTCTCAACAAAAAATGTAAGTTGATATTTCAGCTGAAAAAGATTTTAATTTTTAATTTTTTTAAATTAGTAAAAAAAAGGGAATAATTTCCCCTGAAAACGCTTGAATTGAAAATGAAACAAAATTTAAAAAAAATGAATTTTCAGTATAATACATGAATTTTTTAACTTAGAAAGTTCAATTTTCAATCAAAAATTATTTTTCAACCAAAAAAAACTATGTTTCAAGAAAATTTCTCAATTTTCAACAAATCTGAAAAATTCTAACTTGGTACAAGGATTGTTTCCTTTTGAAATTTTTTTTTTTTTCGAAAAATTTCCAGCTCCATGTAAAAAAAACATTATACTAAGTCACAAAATTCATTTTCATAATTCCTGTTCCAAGTCATAATTTCATTTATTTTCAAAATTTCCTTTTATAATTCAGAAATAATATAATACTCCCTTTTTCCAAAATTTGGAAAGAGAGAAAATTCAAATTTTGACAAATTCTGATGGAACAAGGATTTTTTTTAATTTTCTTCTTCTAAATTGAAATTAAAATTGTTTTCTCAAAATTCCGTTTCTTGTAAAAAAATTCCATTTTCCAAGCAAAATTATAATTTGTTTATTTTAATTAATTGAAACTAATTTTAAATTAATCAAATTAAATCAAATTCATTAATAATTAATATTAATCATTTTTATTTGATTAATTTATTAAATTAAATTAATTAAACCAAAACTGAAAGTTCCTGTTTTAATGTGAAAATTATATTTAACTACTGAAAATCCCTGTCCCAAAATCAAAATTTTAATTATTTACTAAAATTTCCTGCCCAAAGTATATATTTTAATTTTTCAAGGAAATTCCTTGTGCCCTATTCAAAATTTTTCGTGATTCAGAAATTTTGGATGTATTTCGCGATTTTGGAACAAAAATGTTTTTAATTTATGAAATGAAAATTTTTATTCTTTACGGGAATTTCTTATCCTAATTTTCAAAATTATATTTTTCAACTGAAATTCCTTGTCGCAACTTAGAATTATATTTAATAATTATTAAATTAATAAGGCACTCTCATAGTAGAAGATTTTTAAAATTTCGAAAATATTTGTAATATTTTGAAAGATTTCAAAGATTTTGAAGATTGCAAAAAGATTTCAAACAATTTCAAAAATTTTAAAAAATTTCAAAAGATTCAACAAAAATTTAACAATGATTTCAAAGATTTCAGAAGATTTTACAAAAATTTAACACAGATTTAAAATATTTATATTATTGCAAAGATTTCACAGATTCCAAAAGATTTTACAAAAATTTAACAAAGATTTAATATGTTTGATATTGTTGAAGATATTAAAAATTTTCAAACATTAAACAAAAATTTAACGACAATTTCAAAGATTTCAAAAGATTTTACAAAAATTTAACAAATATTTAAAATATTGCAAAGATTTCAAGAAATTGCGAAAGATTTTACAAAAATTTAACAAAGATTTAATATATTTGACATATTGCAAAGACTTAAAAAAATTTCAAAAGATTTAACAAAAATTTAATACAGATTTCAAAGATTTCAAAATATTGTTGAAGATTTTAAAAAAATTCAAAAGACTTCAAATATTTTAAAGATTGCAGGAAGAGTTCAAATATTTTGAAGATTTAAAAGATTTCAAATATTTCAACTTTTTTTTTTAATTTCGAGGATTTCACAAAGATTTTAAGAGATTTCAAAAAAATTAAAAAATTTTTAAAATTTCAAAAGATTCAACAAAAATTTAACAATGATTTCAAAGATTTCAAAAAATTTTACAAAAATGTATCAAAGATTTAAAATAATTAAAATATTGCAAAGATTTCAAGACATTGCAAAAGATTTCACAGATTCTAAAAGATTTTACAAAACTTTAATAAAAATTTAATATATTTGACATATTCCAACGACTCAAAAAAATTTCAAAAGATTTAACAAAAATTTAACACAGATTTCAAAGATTTCAAAACATTTCAAAAGCTTTCAAAGGTCTTAAAGATTGCAGAAAGATTTCAAGGATTTCACAAAGTTTTCAATAGATTTTGCAAACATTTAACAAAGATTTAAAACATTTTAAATATTTCAAAAAATTAAGAAACAATTTCAAATATTTTAAAGATTTCAAAAATTTCGCAACGATTCCAAAAGATTTTAAAAACATTTAACAAAGATTTCAAAGATTCAAAAAGACTTTTAAATATTGCAGAAGATTTTAAAGATGCCAAAAAATTTCAAAAGATTCCGCAAAGATTTCAAAAAGTTTTCAAAAGATTTCTTAAAGATTTTAAGAGATTTCAAACGATTTAAAAGATTTCAAAAGATTTTATAAACATTTAACAAAGTTTTGAAATATTCCAATTAAAAAAAATTGTAAAAAGTTTAACAAAAACATTAGAAAGATTTCAAATATTTCAAAATATTGTAGAAGATTTCAAAATATTGTGAAAGATTTCAAAAAATTTAAAAATATTTAATAAAATTTTAACAAATATTTCAGAGATTTCAAAGTATTGTAGAAGATTTTAAAAATTTCAATTTTTTTTAATATTTCGCAAAGATTTCAAATATTATAAATGTTGCAGAAGGATTTCAAAGATTTTACAAAGATTCCAAAAGATTGAACAAAGAGAAGAGGAGATTCAAAACGATTTAAATCATTTCAAAAGATTTTAAAAACCTTTAACAAAAACTTTTAAAAAATAAAAATTTATTTTATTTTTTGAATTACAAATAAATTTTGTTCAATAATTAAAATATTTCAACTGCAGAAAGGACTTTAAAGGATTTTAAAAACGTTTAATCAAGATTTAAAATATTTCAAACAGTTGCGAAAAGATTTAACAAAAATTTCAAAGATTTCAAACGATTAAAAAATATTGTAGAAGATTTCAAAGATATCAAAAAATTTCAAAAGATTTCACAAAGATTTTTAAAGATTTCAAACAATTTAAAAGATTTAAAAATATTTAACAAAGATTCTAAGAGGTTTTAAACTGCAAAAGATTTCAAGGATTCCAAAAGATTTGAAAATATTGTAAAAGTTTTAAAAGATTTCAAAAAATTTCAAAAGATTTTACAAACATTTACCACAGATTTAAAATATTCCAATTTTTAAAAAAATTGCAAAAGATTTCAGAGATTACAAACAATTTTTTAAAATCTTTTAACAAAGATTAAAAATATTCCAATTTTAAAAAATTACAAAAGATTTTAAAGATTTCAAAAAATTTCAAAAGATTTTACAAACATTT